>CAWUDS030005746.1:0-46757 GCA_963859935.3 Lathyrus sativus | reverse complement strand
AAAACAAATTTCAAGCTTGATGCAGAAAAAACACCTTCCACAACCACTTGCTCTTTGTGGTATAGTATTATGAGGGGCTTTGTAGGTCCTTTGCCACTTGCTTCAAGAGCTGAGCCACTGGTACTTGGTTTATCTTCTTGAAGTTCTAATAGCTCTAACAAGCTTTGCACTTTTAACCCGGAAGCTTTGCACTCTTCCACCAGATGCCCCACTGTCCCAGTATGGTACTTGCATTCAACCTCTGGGTGATCTTCTTCAAGGATCAGATCTTTATCAATAATCAGCTCTTGTACAACATGTCCTAATGCCAAACAATTTTCTAGTTCATGTCCTTCAGCCCCTTTATGGAACTCACAAGTCAAGTTTGCATTATGCCATGGCCCCTAGCACAGGGTTAAAAGCTCGTGGGGTCACCAATGAATTCTGAATTAGTAGCGGGTACAACTTACTTAGCGGCACAGGAACTGACCTGTAGCATGCCTTGTTCTTTTTGACAGGATCTTTCTTATTCATGCTCTGGCTTTGGAAACCTTGAGGGGAAGCAGCCAATGGGTGCTGAGATATTCTTTTGGTGACCACCTGATGAGGTTTTGGCGTAGGCCCAAATGCTGGTTGACTACGGCCTGACCGTTGAAACTTAAGAGGTCCTTGAGCTGGAAGAGTCACTGGAAGTGACGGACTGACAACCTCTCTGGGTGTAATAGGATGAGAAACTCCCTCACTTTTCATCAAACTCTGCAAAGTTTCCAAAACCCAATTCATCTGCCCTTTGAGGATCTTGATTTCCTCCTTCAAGGTTTCTTGTTCTTTCAACAGTTCATTCATTGTTGCCATTGGTCCAGAATATTCTCTCTCTCTGACACAAAGAAGAGGATAAGACTCCAGGCTGAGAAATGAAAATGTGAATGCGAGGACATGCTCATGCAATGCAAAAAGTTTCATGGAACTTGAAATATTTACAAACATCAAGATATACCAAAAACTTTTCATTAATGTCAGTACTTCTTACAAGAGTTCTCTTCCTTTTAATGTCCATAATAACCTTTTGATGTTTACAAACAAAAAAAGTCTGAGTCCCATGAAACTTTCATGATATGATGCTTATGGATGCATGAATGCACAAACACAGGTAATCACATATTCACAGATTCACATAAGTAAACAGACAAGGTTTTGGGTTTGGATAATGAAAGAGGAGTCGAGGTCTACCCATCCCAAAGGTGTGTATTAGGGCTTTTCTTCGCTGTGGAACAAGGTTCTAAAAGAGCTCCCAGAGTCCTCAATCCATCTTTCAGATATTATCAATTTCCCGAATACTCAGTAGTCGATAATATTCTCAAGAGAATCTCGCCCGAGTGTAGTATCGCGTATCAACTATTTTGGAATTACTCCCTCATAGTCATCGCACTACATCCTAATAAGGCCAAAGTGGGGTAAAAGATATCTAAAGGTCCTCAGTGTCATGGGCACCTATGTAGAAAGTAGCATTGTTTTCACGAATACTCGATCAACAATACTAACTCTCAAAAAGGGCCTCCATTGAGCGGTGGTTTTCTCAAGTTAGCTTAGTCGGGAATCAACTCCCTATAAGCCTTCTTGAATATACCACCTTCCTATCATAAGTACGCTCGAGCACGGGTATAGTGCTGTCTCACCACTTGAAATTCCCAAGAACAAACATAACAAATATGCACATATTTACAAATATTCACAAATAGCAAGTATTTAAACAAAATAGGCTAAACCCTCAAAACAAAAGCATAAGATCCCCAGTGAAGTCGCCATTTCTGTTGCGGTGAAAATTTGATATCAAGCTATTAATTAACTTGAACCTTATTTCTTTTACAACCGGTCTTTAATTTATCCAAAGGATAGGTCTAAAGAAAGAAAGAACCTTTTGCGCGATGTGACAACAACGCTTTAAGAGATTCGGGGATTCGGGGGTTGGTTATATCTAGGGAAGGTATTAGCACCCTAAATATCTGTAGTACTCTACAGGAACCTTTTGTTCAATTAATTGCTAAAGTTTGTGAATTGTGCACTATGGTTTGAGTTGGGAATAAAAGTAAAATAAAGGCCTAAGTGGTTTTCTAAGTTTGCTCGCAAAGGCGTCGCACCTTCTGCCTACGTATCCTGACTAGGATAGAATCAGAGCAATCGTAGTTCACCTCACAAGGGAAAAGAACACTTGATGACGATCAAAGTTCAAAGGGGAACAAACATGACGATGTTTGTGTGGAGTTTGACAAAACTCCCTAAACTAAATTGTAAAAGGGGGAAGTAAGAAATCATGACGATGATTCTTACACAGAGTTGACGAACTCTTTCCTAGGGTTCTAGTTGAAGAACACTCCTAGTATGGGTGGGTTTCTTAGACTTCAAGCAAAGTCTAAAGGCTTCTAGTCTAGGGTTAAGGTGACTTAACAAAGTCAAGGGATAGCAGAGATTTTGGTCCAAGACGTTGTCAGTCAAGTGGACAAACCTTCTTTTGGAGGAACAGTATTGTCGGCAACTGGACGAAAGATAACGAGCTTCGTCGCTTGGGGATAAAAATAAAATACAAACATTATACAAAGCAATTATGGTGACAACCAAAGAAAAAGATTAAGGATGAAAAGCAATGATGGCAATCAAAGCAATTGTTCTGGTACGAGAACCGTGACGACAGTTCGCACCTGGAATACCGTTAACAGACAGATGAGATAAATATAAAAATAATTCAAGGTAAAAATTCTAACATGTTGACAAACATATATAGATATGATAACAATCAATTTTCCTGAGAAAACACAAGAGGAAACCTTCTAAATTTCATCTGCAACCAAATAGGGTTAGTACCGTTGACGCGCGGATTGCGCACCATAAAACGTGGTGAAAAAATAATCAAACATGGAAAATAAAATTATGACATGAAAGTACACATTAAAATAAACACAATGAAAAAAGAACGGGTGAAAAACGATAAAAATGAGAGAGTTACGAATTTTTGAAGTTTATGTACAAAAATAGGAAAAATAATAAAAGGGTTCGACCTCCACCCGGATCGAACCCTGGTCATGATGGTGAAAGGTATAATTGCGCGCATGTTCTTACCGCTGGGGCGGCTGTTACATCCATTAATCAAATGGAAACAATATGTATACAAGGCTTGTTTTGAATCATGGCTGGGCAAAATACATAATCAACACCAAATACGTTTTATACCGTATCTCACTAACCGCTCATCGGATCGAGGCAAATTTTATATGGATCTTGGGTAGAAAAATGAGAGGAAGAGGATGGTGATGTTAGTTTTTCCAAATTGTTCACCTAGTGAAAAAAACGCTGACTGGTGTGTGTGTGTGTTTTGAATGCATGGAAACATAATCGAAACCAAATACGTTTTATACCGTATCTCACTAACCGCTCATCGGATCGAGACAAATTTTATATGTAAATTGGGTAGAAAAATGAGAGGAAGAGGATGGTGATGTTAGTTTTCTGAGATTCATTTTCCTGTGAAAAAAACGATAGCTGGTGTGTTTCATGGTTTTGGCTTGCAAATTGAAATGGTCAGCTTGATATACACATGCTATAGGTCAAGTAAAGGCACATACACATCATATATGTCATATATAACAGATAGCAAGCACAAATTGAGCCAAAGCATGAGTAATTGTGACTGTTGTGCATAAGTTGCAAATCACATAACATGAACATGCATGACAAAAGTGATTTTTGGTTCTTGAGTGTTTTGTGTGATTCCAACTGTTCTAACACCTTAAATATATCATATGAAGTGTGTGTAGATGAAAACATTTCAACTGGAACACATGTGTAAGCATATAGCATTCAAATTGCAAATTGAAGCACTTATGTGTGTGTGAAGCATAATGTGATGTGAAACTTTGTACAGTCAAGTTTTCATGGTTTGAATCATTCAAACACAACACATATGGTCATATGGAGCTGTAGAAATACTGAGATAACATGTACAAGCAAGTGTGATCAAATTGGCATGTGAATATGAAGCATTTGAACATTATGGACCAATATGCATGATAAGGGACAGATGAAGTTCTAATCCAAATTCAAGCAAACTAATCACTTGGACAGCATAAATACATGATATTGAGATGGTCCAAACATTAAAAATCCATAGAAAGCAACTGTCATGTAAATTGTCATAGCATATGCAAGTTTTGCAAGTAATGATGCTCATGAAGACATGAAACTTGATACATTGATTTTAACACAAGATGATCATTCAAACACATCAAATATGTTCAATATGGGGTGTATAAGGTATTTGTTTTGGCAGAAAATAAGCATAGGCAAAAATCATGTTTTGGGGCTTTATGTGCTTTTTGTGATATTTGGGGATTACATGTGAAATTATGAGGCTGTGCTCAAATCAACCATATGAGTGCATACACATGTTATTAATGACATTTAAATCATGCTAGAATGATAGGAAATCATAATTCATGCTTGGTGCCAAAAGTGAGAAAGTGAGTGGATTAGTGTATTCATGTGCTCATGTCAACATGTGAAATTCAAAACCAAACCACAAATTAGCAAGGTGAGCATATACACAAGTTCCAAATGGTCATTGTGATGTGTGTTTGAAATGTGTTTTGGTGGAAGACAAGTTTTATGCAAAAAACCAAATTGTGTGGTATCAAGTGTTTGTGTTCATTTGTGATTCCTTGGTGCAAGGCGGCAAAACAAAACCAATACACATAGATATGCTCAGAATGCTAATTGAATCATGTTTGAGTGATGAAAGCCTACTGTCATGCTTTTATGTAAATGATAACAGAATTGTGGTAAGCAATAAAAACAGGGCTTGAAGTTTGCAAATAATTTTGACAGCAATATAAAAGCTTGAAACCAAAATAGCAGCAATACAAGGAACAATCATGATATGAAGCAAATCCTGCCAAGCATAATGAACAGACCAATAGCAACAGCATCAAACAGCACCATTAACACACATATGGATGACTCAGCATTAAGTACATGAGAATATGTTTTTGACAGCAACCACATGAAGCAACATAGCAGTTCCATAGCACAACATGAATCTTTACTATTATGACCAAACAGGATCATGAAAAATATTACTCATAACAGCCTATGTTAATCCAAGAATCAAATACATGAACTATATTATAACATCAGTAAACATCCTCATCAAAACAGAATATCAAAACCACATAGTAACCATTGAACAAAAACAGCAGAATATCATCATTTAATATCATGCCAAACAATCCAATATATGTTTTACCGATGCACCAAAGATGTGATCTTATAAGATGTGATGCATGAAATTAATAAGGGATAAACTACATACCTGTGGAAGAGTTGTTAGGCAAGCCAGAATGCTGAGAAAAACCAGAGCTTTATGAATCCAAACTTGTGTTGTGCTTTTCTTGAACTTTAAGTAACAAACCAAGTGAGAGGTCAAAATGAGTTCTGTCCACTTCTGGTGATCAATGATGGTTTGGACAGCTTATATATATGATATTTGAGGTGTTCAAGGGTTCAAAACATCAAGGAAGTGTTTGGAGATCAGTTTGGAGGATTTTGTGGACTTAGGTCAAAGTAAACTCCATGGTAAGTTGACTTTTTGATTTCTTGGTATTTTTGGTGGTTCAATGGTTTGTACACCTTCTATATGTGATTTAGAGGGTGTGTGGATGATAGTTTGAGTGCTGGAACATGAAGAACTTGATATGGTAGCAAAGTTGCAAATGCTAAATTTTGGCAATTTTTGGCTATTTTGGTGATTTTGCAAAATGTAAGTAAGTGAGAGATGTGATGAGGGAACTTGGTTTAGCAGGTTTTTAGAATGATGTTGATGTCCTAAATGAGGAGTTTGAAGTCCCTATTTATAGAAAAAATGAGTGAGGAGCTTGCTAGGTGACTTTGCTTCACCATGAAGAAATCTTAGATTTTTTCTTCCAAATGACAACTTGCTTTGCTTTTCTGATCTCTAGTTGTTCCCTTAACTCAATTGGCAAGTTAGAATGATGATGTTACAGAGAAAACACAGCCTAGAGGCTTGGTAGAGTGGCTGGAGCAGAAATCCCTTTACACCTCATGCTTGGAAAAGTCAATCTTTTCAACTTAGGCAATGAACTTCCAATTCTTGATTCCATGCTATCTCCTTGCTATTTCTTTGATTCAACCTGCTTGAGATGATTAATATATCAGATATAAGGAGTTTAGAACATTGAAATTGATCCACTTGAGTGATAGAGGTGCTTTTGCAAAATTCATCAATGTGGGACAAAAGTGACAAATTGCCAACTTTGAACACATGTATCTCTCAGCTCATAAATCCCCTTGAGATGTACTTGTACTTTTTAGAAATCCCTCACATAGTACTACAACTTTCATGTTGGCCAGAAGTCTTGATTCCATTTGAAACTAGGTGAAAAATCCCCTTGAAGTTGGCTGATTTTAGGGTTCTTTAGTGTAAATGACTTAGAAATTTTCTAAGTTATTTTCCCTTCTAGGAATGTTTTTGCTTATATCTCAAAAAGTATGCATTTTCTGGTTGTGGACTAGTATGGGACTTTTGTAGGACTTGTCAAGAGATTTCAAATGAGACTAGAACCAACTCAATTGGATGTGCGGTTAAGGAGATACGGTTTAGCCCTTTTCAAAACCCTAATTTCCCGATTTCTCGATTACTCTCTCATCTTTGATCCAATGATCATGAAAATTGATATGCAAGTCCATTATGACATAAGGAACAACTTTGATTCACAACTTGGATTCCAATTCTCAAAATTCGAGGAGTTGACTTTTCGGTCAACCGTACGATCGATCGGTGCCGATCGAGTCGCCTGTTGATATTCTGGACATCCTGGGACTTTGACACTTCTTGAATAGTCTTTAATAGCCTATATTAACTTCATGGACCTCACTCCCACCATTAAAACTTTTCCCAACATCAAAGTCAAACCACAGTTGACTTTCCACTGGTTAAAAACCCTAATCGGGGCCTCCTGACTGCACTGTTCTTGATTCTGAAACGATTTATTCAAATTGACTTCCCATTTGACTTTGATATTGTCTTTGATTTCATTCCATGATTGAATTGGCCCAAATCATTGGTTGATCATTCCTTGATTGTTTTGAATTTGTCGGTGCGAGAACCCTGATTCATCTGTAACTTGACAATAATAAACTTGCACTGATTTAGGGTTAGATAATGCATGATCATGCTTCTAAAAATGATAATGAGGATCTAAGGGGTCAAAATTTGGGGTACAACACCTAACAAAAGTCACATTCAGTATTACAATTGTCAGAAGTATGGTCATTACTTTAGTGTGTGTCGAGAAAAGAAGAAGAATCAAGAAACTGATGCAAAGCTGCTGAAACATGAAGAAGAAGAGATGGTGTTGATGGTCACAACAAGAGATGAAGAAATATTCCAGGACCAATGATACTTGAACTCAGGATGCTCATCACACATGACTGGTAGGAAAGATTGGTTTATCAACATGAAACCCTCAATGAAGAATATGGTGAAATTTGCAAATGACAATACTCTAGAAGCTGAAGATATTGGTGATGCTCTGATTATGAGGAAAGATGGCAAGAGGTCAGTAATTTCCAATGTGTTGTACATAACAGGTATGAAGAACAATTTGCTCAATATAGGGAAGTTGGTCGAAAAGAACTACAAGGTGTCGATCAAAGACAAGATGATGAGAGTTCTCGACTCAGGAGGTAGGTTAATCTTGAAGGCTCCAATGTCTCAGAATAGAACCTTCAAGATTGAACTTAATGTGATGGAGCATAAGTGTCTTGCAACTGCAGCTGGAAGAGATGAATGGATATGGCATTATCGACTTGGTCATCTCAATTTCAAAGACATTAGAGACTTGAAGAGAATAAATATGGTTTCAGGATTACCAGAAACTGACATTCCAAGGGAAGTGTAGGAAGAAAATGTTCAAGAGAAACAACACAAGAATAGCTTCAGTATGGATATGGTCGAAGGCCTTTGTTAAAAAAAATGAAGTTGAGTACAAAGCTTTAATTGTAGGACTTGAAATCTTGTTGCAATTGGGGGCAACTCAAGTCGAAATAATGGGTGACTCGGAGTTGGTTATAAAGAAAATCATAAAGGAGTATAAATGTGTTAAGAAAAATCTTATCATATATTTTGTGATAGCCAATAGTTTATTACAAATCTTCGAAATGGTAAGTATTCGACACATACCTCGACTGGAGAATCAAGAGGCCAATGACTTGGACTAGATTGCTTCTGGATATAAAATTTCGAAAGAAAAATTACAAGGGAAATCAAATTCAGAGGAAGAGTTGCATCTACTAGATTATCCCCAACAGACTTGGAAAAAATGAAGTTAGGATATGCTGATGAAGAAAGCTTTGAGATATTGGCTATATATAGTTTAACAGACAAAGATTGAAGAAAGCCAATAGTAGACTACTTACAAAATCCAACAGCATCTGTCGAGTGGAAATTCAAATATTGTGCCTTAAGATACATTCTGATGGGGAACGAACTATTCAAAAAGACGCCTGAAGATGTCTTACTCAAATGCCTTAGTGAGTCTAAGGCATACTTGGCTCTTTCTAATGTCCATATTGGAGCATGTGGAGCGCATTCAATGGGCCATAATAACGATTGCATTGAATTCGCCAAAGGATGTCATGAGTGCCAAGTGCATGCAAGCATTCAACACGTGCCTGCAAGCGAATTACGTTCTATAGTGAAGCATTGGCCCTTCAGAGGGTGGGCTTTGGACTTAGTTGGAGAGATTCAACCAGCATCGTCCAAGAGTCAAAAAATACATTCTAGTGGGTATAGACTATTTCACTAAGTGGATTGAGGTTATACCTGGTAAATGTTGACCAGGATGCAGTAATCGAGTTCATCCAAAAAGATATCATTTATAGGTTTGGAATCCCTAAAAATATTACAACCGACCAAGGATTAGTTTTCACTGGTTGAAAGATGCAAGAATTCTCTAAAGAAATGGGTTTAAGCTATTGACACCCACACCTTACTACGCTAAGGCTAATGGCCAAGTCGAGGCAGCGAATAAGGTAGTGATTGGCTTGATTAAGAAGCATATGGGGAAGAAGCCAAGGAATTGAAGACATTGGACCATATTTTATGGACATGTCGAACCTCCCCTAAAGATGCTACAAACATTACACCCTTTCGACTAACATATGGTCACGATGCAGTATTGTCAATCGAAATCTACCTACAGTCGACTAGAATTCAGAGACAATATGAGATTCCATCTGAATCCTATTGGAACATGATGTTGGACGAATTAGTTGACTTAGACGAAGAGAGATTAAATGCCCTAGAATTTTTAAAAAGGCAAAAAAGAAGAGTAGAGAAGTCATATAATAAAAAGGTCAAAGTCAAGTTATTTTTGACTGGGATTTAGTTTGGAAAGTAATTCTGCCCATGGATCAAAAAGATAGGACTTTGGGTAAATGGTCCCTTAAGTGGGAGAGCCCTTTTCAAATTATCCAAGTTTTTTCCAATGGGGCATATGAGGTTGAAGAATTAAATGAAGATCGAAGAATCTTGGATGTAAATGGTAAATATTTGAAAAAATATAAGTCTGCACTTCAAGAAATAAAATAACTACAGAGTAATTCATGCATAGATGGTCGAAGCCAAAATGGGGATCAAGATAAAAGTTTTCCAAAATGGCTAAGTCATTACATTAAATGCCACAAAGGGCTTAACATCAATACAATAAACAAATATATTTATCAGCTACAATCGAATTAAAAAGCATGTGAGTGTTTTAATTTTTGATATTTCGACCTTTGAAGCACCAAGCACCGCTCACAGAGAGATTTGTAGGTCGCAATTTCTTCAATTTCTTTCCCAAGTTATTGAGCACGATCGACGTGATGCATGCTGACTGCAAGTTCTTTGGCTGCTTCATCATGATCAAACATCAGAAGTTCATTTTTACATTCCTTGACCGTTGAAATTTTGGCTTGTAATTCTTTGATCTGCTGCTTCTAAACTTTGACATTTTGATCGCAGGTTTTGATTTCCTTTTTATTCTGTTCAGAGCCTTTTTCCAACTCTGCAACTTTTGCAGTGGATTCAGCAGCTGCATCCCATTCAGCCATTTGACTCTCTGACTTTTTCTTAATTTTATTTGAAGCATCCTTGATAAAGTTGAGATCTAAAACAACATGGTCGACCAGCAGACCTAGTTGCATAATAGCATTTGCAATTTCTGGAGAAACTTCCAAAACATTAACTTGTTTTAGGAGATTTTTCATCCCAAAGCAGACCAAAGTGTCTTTCTCCAAAAGCTGAAACAGGTCAACGTCGAAGGCCTTTTCTTTAATCTTAAGGAGTAAGTTATCCCTAGGTTCGTTGGCAGATTAACTAGCTAATGTAGGCGAAGTACTGGGGCTCTTATCAGACCAACTGTATCTGGTGCTAATCATAGCCTTTAGGTATTCGAATGGTCTTTGTACCTTTAGGGACTCTAGTTCCTCATAGGAAAGGCTAATAGAGGTTGTTCCAATACAAACTGCAGGATTTGGGTCAGCCTTGGGTTGGTCATGTTGTTGTCTTTTGTCTTCCTCATTGCCATCTTTTTCTTCTTCCTCTTCCTTAACAATTTTTGCCTCGTAGTCAAACATGGAGTGATCCTCCTCTTCGTCATCCGCGCCACCAGTGCCTTGCACGTTAATTGGAGAGCCATCTTCATATTTGTCTTTGATAATTCCCTCTACAGTTGGCATCTTTGTGTCACCTTTAAAATCAGCCAAGGCATCTTTCCTTTGTGGGCTCTTGTCATGATCAAAGTCGCTGATTTAAGAAAGCTCAGTTGTGACTTTTGGAGGCGAATCCTTTTGATGTTCATCAACCAGCTGACGCACTTCATCCGTAGATTCTTTGCTGGAATCCTTAAGAGAAGTTTGTTGATGAGAGGGGACACTAGTAGGATGGTAAGAAGGATTGCTGCTGGTTGTAGGAAGAATTTGTTGAACGAGAGGTTATCCCTTATCATCTTTAGCACCCTGAAAATATTAAAAGAAAAGGATCAGAAGTGAGTAAGTCAAAGATGACTAAGAAGAAAATTATCAACTCCATAAACTAAGGAAGAATTGTTTACCTTAGAACCATCAGTCCCAAAGCTAGGATTGTCACTCTCAATTTGGTCAGGGTTCGTCTTGGCGGCCTGGTCTTTGGTGGCTAGATTAGCGTCAGCTTCGACCACCTTTGAAGTGGAAGGTTTCTTCACAGGAAATTTAACAGCTTTTGGCTTGGGTTGGGAACTGGCATCCGAAATATTTTCTTATTTCATCTTCTTCTTTGGGAACTTGGAGTTGTCTGGAGAGAGATCTCCATCATCTAATTCAAATATTTGGACCCCAGGTTCTTTTTAATTCCTCTTCTTGGGTGTCGGTGGTGGTCTTCGACTACCCTGAAAGGAAATGTACTTTAATATTAGAACATGAAAGACAATACATGGAAAAGAAACGATTACAAAGTTTACCTTTGTTGTTGTTTTTTTGGTGTTGTCTTTGCCTTCTCCTTTAATGACATCCTTCTCAGTCGCAACAGGTTTCTTAGCAGGAACCCTTATAGCTGTAAGAAAATCAATGTAATTAACACAAGTAAAAATAAAGAAAACATTTATGAAAGAAGTGATGTCAAATAACCTCGCATTCCACACCTTCATATATTGGGGACTTCACACGAACATGTTCTATGCCAATACGAAGGTGGCCTTTGAAATTGTCTAGAGTATACTTATTCGAAACCACTCGCTTAGTACATTTTTGTGACTCTTGTCGAAGGATTTTCACAAAATTCCCATAGGAGAACCAGTTTAGAAATTAAGGACTAAAATTTGTTAGAACACATATTGGTTCTTAATAATATCTCTATGTTTTGATGATAACTATTAGGAAATTTTGTATTTAAGAATTATATACTCTAAAATTTCCTTGAGAGTTTTTACTGCAGATAGTAAAGATATTAACACTCCAGAAGCAAATCAGAATTGAATACAAGAAACTAGCTAGAATCTGTAGCGCCAGATGCATACATTAGAAGATTCTGATTGCTGCTGACAGAAGATCCTGAGCATAGCCTCCAGAAGGATCTGAGGCAAGAAGCTCCAGAAGATTCTGAAGCAGAAGCTCCAGAAGAATCTGAAGCAAGCAGAAGCATCTGAAGCAAGTCAAAAGCATCTGAAGTAAGTCAGAAGCATCTGAAGCAAGAAGAATATTGTATGAAGAGTTTTTCAAAGCATAGTTTCTATAGAAGATTTTGAAAGTACTAAAGCTGCCAGTACTGAAGTTTTGTTTCAAGTATGCTCTGATATTTAACACGCTGAAAGCACACATGCTGCAGAAGACTCTGATCCAGCAAAGTTCTGATCATCATTAGAAGACTCTGACCCAATCAGACTCTGATGAACTTGCTGAAAAATTGAAGAAGAAATATTCAAAGATTATATCCGTTGGAGTAAATCAAACGTCTCTTTCCTCATTTGTGCTAGACACAAGAACACAGACAAAAAGGATTTTTCTGTGCTTTCTTCTTCTAGGAAAGGTCACTTGATGTGAAGACAAAAAGGCTCAGACCTTTTTGGGACACTCTTCTCAACGTACAGCTCACATTGGATCAGCTGCCTATAAAAGCAAGACTCCACCAAATTCTTCAGTTAGACGTTTTGCTGAAAAAGAATTAAAACATTCAAGCTCTCATACTTTCATATTCATTCTTAGAATTATTTGTACTTAAACTTAAGAGAAATATCATTGTTGTGATAAAAGCTTTTTAGAAGCATTCTTACTCTTGTATTAGATTTACATTGATTGTAAAGAATTTCCTTAAGAGGATTTAGTTGGAATCAGTAGCCCTTGAGAAGACTAAGAACAGTTGTTCTTAGGTGTTACTATTGTAATCTGTTTGATTAAATAGTGGATTAAGTCCTTGTTTGAGAAAGGCAAATCACTCTAGGAAGGGTGGACTAGAGTAGTTGAGTTCAACGAACCAGGATAAAAATAATTGTGTTTTAATTCTAATTTTTAATCTTTCATACTTATTCAACCCCCCTTCTAAGTATTATCTCACCTTCAGTTGGCATCAGAGCTCCAGTTCTGTGTGTGCTACCACTTAACAGTGACAGTAAAGATCCAGAGAGAAATACTTTGATATATATTTATTTGTTACAATGGCTGATAATACAATATCCAACATTAACAATAAATATGAAGAAAGGGACAAAATCAGCACCAAACCCCTTATGTTTGATGGGGAGAAATTTGATTACTGGAAAGACAGAATTGAAAGTTTTTTCCTTGGATATGATGATGATCTATGGGATCTAGTCATAGATGGATATGTTCATCCCACAGATGGGAATGGCAAAAAGATAGACAGAAAATCTATGACAGATGCTCAGAAGAAAGATTTTAGAATTCATCACAAGGCCAGAACAATATTATTGAATGCAATTTCTCATACTGAGTATGAAAAAATTACAAACAGGGAAACTGCTTTTGATATGTTTGAATCCTTAAAGATGACTCATGAGGGAAACTTTCAATTCAAGGAAACAAAAGCTCTGGCTCTGATCCAGAAGTATGAGGCCTTCAAGATGGAAGACTCTAAATTTGTTGAAGCTATGTTCTCCAGATTTCAAATCCTCACAGCTGGGCTAAAGGTTCTGGACAAGGGATACTCCACATCAGATCATGTAAAGAAAATCATCAAAAGTCTACCTACCAGATGGAGACCAATGGTGTCTGCCTTGAAGATGGCTAAAGATCTGAACAAGATCTCTTTAGAAGAACTCATCAGCTCACTAAGGAGCCGTGAAATTGAGCTTGAGGAAGATGAATCTCAGAAGAAAGAAAAAGGTAAATCTGTTGCCTTAAAATCTAATAAATCTGCTAAAGTTTTGCAGGTTTTTGAAGAAAGCTCTGAAGAATCTTCTTTTGAAGAAGAAGATGAATTATCCATGCTGTCCAGAAGGATCAACAGACTCTGGAAGCACAAAGGAAAGAAGTTCAACAACTTCAGAAGATCTGATCATAGAAAGGAATCTTCTGGGTACAGAAGATCTGGCAAGAAAGAAGTTGTATGCTATGAGTGCAAAGAACCTGGGCATTACAAGAACGATTGCCCCAAACTTCAAAAAGAAAAACCCAATAAGAAGTTTAACAAAAAGAAGAAGGTTCTGATGGCAACATGGGATGACTCAGATGAATCTGAATCATCTTCTGAATCAGAAGAAGAATGTGCCAATGTTGCACTGATGGCCAGCACAGAAGATCAGGAGGAAGGAACCTCAGGATATGAATCAGATTCTGAATCTGATGATGGCGCTGAAGAGGTAATGGCTAAACTTACTAAAGAAGAACTTATAAAAGTTTTATCAGAAGTTCTTAAAAGTTATAACAATATCAAACTCAAATACAAGAAGCTGAAAAGCAATCTTGAGTCTGAGATTGATCTTCTGAAGACAGAACTTGTTGAGCAAAAAGAAATTAATCTGAAAATCAAAAATGACTTTGAAATAACTCAACAAGAATCTGAATCTGAGACTAAGTCATGTGAAAACATTTTAGAAAAATATGACTCTAGCTTTCAGAGATTTATTACTAAGAGCATAGACAGAAGCAAGATGGCTTCTATGATCTATGGTGTTAGTGGGAACAACAGAAGAGGTATTGGATATGAATCTTCATCTGGAAGTAATCAAAAATCTGTTGACAAACTTTTCATCAAGAAGACACCTCTGTATTCTCAATTTAAATTTTTTTCACTTAAATGACATTAAACACACAAGCTCTGAGAAGAATACTTATATGTTTAAACCCAAGGCAAGTCAGAATAAATATTATGTTGAAAAACAGAAGTTTAGACAAACCTACAAACCAACTAACCCCAAAGGACCCAAGAAGATCTGGGTACCTAAAAATAAAATAATTCCTTTTGCAGATGTTCTTAGCAGCAAGGTCAGGACGCCAATCATGGTACCTGGACTCTGGATGCTCACGACACATGACAGGAGAAAAGTCTATGTTCCAAAGCCTGGAACTTAGATCTGGAGGTGATGTGAAGTTTGGAGGGAACCAGAAGGGCAAGATCATTGGATCTGGCACTATTGGAAATGGTAAACTTCCCTCTATTACTAATGTTTTACTTGTTGAAGGGTTAAAGCATAACTTATTGTCCATAAGTCAATTAAGTGACAATGGTTATGATATCACCTTTAATCAAAAATGTTGTAAAGCTATTAGTCAAAAGGATGGCTCTATCCTATTTAGTGGTAAGAGGAAAAACAACATTTATAAAATAAATCTTTTAGAACTTAAAGTTCAAAATGTTAAATTCCTCTTGTCTGTTAATGAAGAGCAATGGGTCTGGCACAGAAGATTGGGCCATATTAATATGAGACGTATATCTCAGATTAATAAACTTAATCTTGTCAGAGGACTCCCTAATCTGAAGTTCACTTTAGATGCTCTTTGTGAAGCATGCCAAAAAGGGAAGTTTTCAAAATCTTCATTTAAATCAAAAAATGTTGTTTCTACTTCCAAACCACTAGAACTACTTCATATTGATCTGTTTGGACCAGTGAAAACTGCATCCATCAGAGGCAAGAAGTATGGATTAGTCATTGTTGATGACTATAGTAGATGGACATGGGTAAAGTTCTTAAAACACAAGGATGAGTCACATTCTATGTTCTTTGACTTCTGAAAGCAAGTCCAGAATGAAAAGGATTTCAAAATTATAAAAGTCAGAAGTGATCATGGTGGTGAATTTGAAAATAAATATTTTGAAAAATATTTTTCTGAAAATGGCATTGCTCATGATTTTTCCTGTCCTAGAACTCCACAACAGAATGGAGTTGTAGAGAGGAAAAACAGAACTCTGCAAGAAATGGCCAGAACCATGATCAATGAGACAAATCTGGCAAAACACTTTTGGGCAGAAGCAATCAACACAGCCTGTTACATTCAGAACAGAGTGTCTATAAGACCTATTTTGAAGAAGACTCCATATGAACTATGGAAGAACAAAAGGCCCAACATTTCATATTTTCATCCTTTTGGATGTATTTGCTATATGTTAAATACTAAGGAAAATCTGAACAAGTTTGATTCCAAAGCACAGAAGTGTTTCATGCTTGGATATTCTGAACGCTCTAAAGGCTACAGAGTATACAACACTGAGACACAGATTGTGGAAGAATCCATTCATGTCAGATTTGATGATAAGCTTGGCTCTGAAAAGCCAAAGCAGTCTGAAAACTTTGCAGATAGGGAAGTAGTCTTCATTGACTCTGAAGTTCCAGAAGCAAACAAAATTCAAGTGAAGGAACCAGAAGCAACGCCAGATGCTATTCCTTTAACTTCTCAGATGAATAATCTAAACATTTCTGAAGAATCAACTATTAGAGGATCATCATCCAGAATTAAAGCTTCTCATCCAGAGGATGTCATTATTGGAAAGAAGGATAATCCCATCAGAACAAGATCCTTTCTACGATCATCTGAAGCATCACTATTTGGACTGGTGTCAGAAATTGAACCATCTTCTGTAGATGAAGCTCTGCAAGACAATGATTGGATTATTGCTATGCAAGAAGAGCTAAATCAATTTACCAGAAATGATGTATGGGATCTAGTTCAAAGACCTCAAGGATTCAATATAATTGGTACAAAATGGGTCTTCATAAATAAGCTAAATGAGAAAGGAGAAGTTGAAAGGAATAAGGCAAGGCTGGTTGCTCAAGGGTACAATCAACAAGAAGGTATTGATTACACTGAGACATATGCTCCAGTGGCAAGGTTAGAATCTATACGCCTTCTTATTTCATTTGCTGCACAAAATAACATCACTCTGTATCAGATGGATGTTAAAAGTGCCTTTCTTAATGGTATTATAGAAGAAGAAGTTTATGTCCACCAACCTCCTGGTTTTGAAAATGAAAAATTTCCAGATCATGTTTTCAAACTAAAGAAATCTCTATATGGTTTAAAACAAGCTCCCAGAGCTTGGTATGAGAGATTGAGCAATTTTCTTCTGGAGAAAAATTTCATCAGAGGCAAAGTGGATACAACACTCTTTTGTAAATAAATTAAGAAAGATCTTCTAATTTGTCAAATTTATGTAGATGATATTATTTTTGGATCAACAAATATTATGCTTGGAAAGGAGTTTGCTACATGTATGCAGGCAGAACTTGAAATGAGCATGATGGGAGAACTCAGATTCTTTCTAGGAATCCAAGTTAATCAAACTCCAGAGTGCACTTACATACATCAGACCAAGTATGTTAAAGAACTTCTGAAGAAATTTAACATGACTGATAGTAAGCTGGCAAAGACTCTCATGCATCCTACTAGCTCACTTGGCAAGGAAGAGGTAAGTAAGAAAGTAGACCAGAAGCTCTACAGATGTATGATTGGTTCTCTTCTTTATCTTACTGCTTCTAGACCTGACATATTGTTTAGTGTTTTCCTGTGTGCTAGATTCCAATCAGATCCTAGAGAATCACACTTGACAGCTGTCAAGAGGATTCTAAGGTATCTGAAAGGTACTTCTAATGTGGGTTTGTGTTACAGAAAATCTGATGATTTCAAATTAGTTGGATTCTGTGATGCTGACTACGCTGGAGACAGAGTGGAAAGGAAAAGTACTTCTGGAAGTTGTCAATTTCTAGGAAGAAATCTAATCTCCTGGTACAGCAAGAAGCAACCCACAATTGCACTTTCAACCATAGAGGCAGAATACATTGCTGCTGCTGGATGTAGCACGCAGATGCTCTGGATGAAAAGTCAACTAGAAGATTATCAAAATTTTGAAAGTAACATTTCTATCTTTTGTGATAATACTTCTGTTATATGTTTGTCTAAAAACCCTATTTTATACTCTAAGGCAACACATATAGAAATTAAGCATCATTTCATCAGAGACTATGTTCAGAAGGGAATCATAAATTTAGCCTTTGTTGATACAGATCATCAATGGGCAGATATTTTTACAAAACCCCTTGTTGAGGATATATTCAAATTTATTCTGAAAAATATTGGTATGGATTTTTGTCCAGAATGATATTTGTCAGAAGCAAATTTTTACAGATGCAAAAATGCCTAATGCTCTGAAGTATTTCTTCTGATTGCTTACTTACTCTGCTTAATATTTTCTTTTGTGAAACTCTGAACTAACAATCCTTAGAAGATCTGAACGTTGGCTAACGTTTCATTTCTCAAGAGAATTCAGAACACATGCAAGCAAACACGTGTCACACCAAATCTGAAGAGGTGGCGTGTACATTACTGAAGAGACGTTTGAGGTGAAGTTTGAATAGTGAAAATCTTGATTTCCCCCCCAAATTGTCAGAAGCAATAAATGTTTGAAATGATTATTATTCTCTTCATTTAATGCTTGTTAAAACGTGCAAATTCTGACTGATGGTATGCCTAATTGTTTTAGTATAAATACATGACTTCTCTTCACTTTCACACTTTTCACATCTCAGAAATTATATGCATTTTCATCTTCTCTTCTCTCTGCATAAAAACCCTAAACCTAAGCGTGTGACAAAGCAATCTTCAATGGCAACTTCATCATCAACAGCTGCTCAATTCCAAACTTCAATGGCTACAGTTACTTCTGCAAACATGGGTGTTGCTTCTTATTCTCCTTCCAAAAGAACTCTTCTAACCCCTGTTGAGAAGTTGGAGGTTTTATGTGAATCAATGGTAGAATTTGATTCACTTGCAGAAAATGGCTTTGAGTTTCGTTATATCATTGGTGCTCAAGGATGGGTAAAGTACTTTGATAGACTCTTTGGACCAGTCTATCCCCTCCTAGTAAAAGAGTTCTGGATCCATGCTTCAGTTTACCCCTAGTTCATCCTATCTTCTGTACTGGGAAAAGAAATCATTATCATAGAAGATCTGATCAGAAAGTTAATTGGATATGAAGAAACAGATGGTGTTTCCCACTTGCCAGCTGGGCGTGTGGACATGGATGAGGTGTATGAAGAAGTGATGACTGCTGGTCAAGCCTCTAGCAAATTCAAGGATCTGAAGCCTGACTACAAGATCTGGGCCAAGATCTTCATGGGATGCATCCATCATAGGAAGTCAACAAATTCTCCAGACTATGTCAATAATGAACAGCTCTATTTCATGTATTGCCTCAGTTAGAGCACCAAGGTAGATCTTCCATATATTCTTTTTATGCATCTGTGGAACCATATAAATGCATCTAGAGAGTATGTGAAAGAAAAAGGACAGAAGATCAGAACCTGGATCCCTTTTGGAAGGTTGATTTCAGATCTTCTAACTGAGGATGGATTGGTCACTGCTCTGTACGCAACTGGAGTTACAGAGGAATTGGAATTTATAATGGGAAAGCCTCTGAATGCTAAAAGTCTTCAGAGACTCAAAATAGTTGATGAACTCACAACAGCTCCCAAGAAGCTGAATGTGTCTGAACTAAGTAAGAAGAGGATTCCTGTAGATGACTTTCCATTATTCTTTGCTGAAGAGCCCAAACACATTGTTGTTATGTACATTGATGAATGTAAGAAGGAAGGAAAGCCTGTTCCTGCAAATGTAATACAACTAGCAAGACAACCCCTACCTGATGTAGAAGAAGAAGAAGAAGAAGAAGAAGAAGAAGAAGAAGAAGAAGAAGAAGAAGAAGAAGAAGAAGCACAACTACAGAGGAAGAGGACTCAGCCAGAAGCAGAACCTGCACCTGCTCAGAAGAAGGTCAAGATTGCTGAGAAGCCAAAGAAGCTCTTGAAGAGAAAAGAATCTGAAGACACTTCTTCTGTACCAGCCAAGAGGATCAAAATAAAAGGTACTAAATCTTCTGTATCTTCTGCAAATACAATTGTTATAAATGACTCTAATATTAAGTCTGTTCCAAAACCACCCTCAACACAAACTACTTCTGTTACTGCTCCTAGTTCAAAATCACCACAAAAACAAACACCTGTTCCAACACCAACAACAACAAAAACAATTCCAACACCAAAAGTCTCTGTACCACAATCATCTCAACCAAAAATCCAAATCAAACATTTTGTTCCACAAAAACAATCTTCATAGAAACAACCATCAGAACAACAACCTACAGAACAACAACCTACAGAACAACAACCACAACCTTCTGTACATCAAAAATCATCTGAACCATCTAAACAAAAGACATCTGAACAACAAAAGCACCCACAAGAAAAACAACCAGAAAAACCACCAGAATCTCAACCAGAAAAAGCCTCTGAAAATCCACCATCAAAATCATCTGAACCCATTGCACATGTTATTTCTGAACCTACAAAAGTAACTTCTGTTCCAATTTCATCAGAACCAATCACAATTCCATATGATTCACCCATCTCAGAACAACCATCAAAACCATCTGAAATTCCTTCAGAACCAACCAACACTTCTGAACCCCACATTCCTGAAATAGAAGTTCTTGATGTCACACCCTTAAAAACTGTGTTTCAAGTATCTTCTACTTCCTGCATACCAACCACCTCCTCAAACTCCTCAGAATCAGACCTCCACCCATATTTTCTATCTCCATCTCAAAAATACTCTGAGGTAAACCAACCTGAACCCATTATACCTTCAAAAGCTCCCATTCCAGATCCTATTCCCACACCTGCACCATCATTTGAGATACTGATTCCAAATTCAAACCCAAGATCATCTATATCTTGTGCCCAAGTATCATCTCTATTTCATAATCTGGCTTATGGTTTCAAACTCAAAGACTTTTATGACAGAGTTGAACCATCTGACCCTATCAACCCTCTGAAACCAAAACTCACCATGACACTTCCATCTGTGATTCTTAACTATATAAAATCCATGTCAGATGTAGGATCCTTAACAACTATATCCTGTTCTGCAAAATCTGATAAAGCTGTTGCTTCAGCTCTGCCAATTACATCTGATAACAATGCTGCATCTGATGAACCACCCAAATCTGCCTTCCAAACCTACTCAAATAAACCTTTTGATGTAGTTACCCTTCACACAAGAGCAAAACCTCATCTGTTAAACGCATTAATCAGATCCAAAGAAAAAGCTCCTGAGATACCTTTCATTCCATACTATCCTCCTCCTCTGATCTCAATTCAAAAATCTCTTTTTCCACCAACTCCCCAACCAAAACCTGTAACTCTGGAAACTCTGTTACATCCAAAGCCCAGACTTAATGTTAATCATTTATTTCAAACTTTTTTGCAAGAAATTCAGTTGTATTTAGGTACTGTACAGAAGAAATGCTCAGCAACAATGAATGCCAAAGAATCTGACATCATCTGGAATGGATTCATCAACATATTCAACTCTATGGCCTCAAATCTGAAGAACATCTGTTCTGATGATGCGAAGCTCAGATTTGCTGAGGCTGCAAGAACTCTATTCTGGACGGTCAAGAAATCTGATCCTCTGCTCCTTACAGATGCTCCTCCACCTTCAATAGAATCTACTGATATTGCATCTGAGGAAAATCCGTTGGCTATGACTCTGGTAGACCCTCCTTCTAATTCCAATGCTCCAGACTCTACAGAACCAATGGAAATTGACTCTGTTCAAGCTCCAGAACCCGATCATACTTCTCCATCTGAGATAAAGAAAGAACATCTAGATTTTGAAGATAAGATTGCTGCTCTGGAAGCTGGCCAGTCAGAGATCAAGTCCTGGATGGCAAAGCAGGATACGAAGTCTGAGGATATGACAGAATGGATGTCAAAGCAAGATCAAAAGAATGAAACTATGGCTAAGTGGATGTCCAAGCAAGAGCAATCCTCCTCTAAGATTACAGATCTATTGAAGATGCTTTTATCCAAACACTCTTAGATTTTCATTTTTTTTCATTCTAATGTTTTTGCATCTGATGTTTGCCTATGTACTTTATTGCTATATCTTCTGATGTTTGCCTATGTACTCTTGCTCTATTGAATGAATCAAAGTTTTTCTCCACTGATTTATCTTATTTACTGTTTCCTTTTAATTGTCTTTTTAAAGTTTTTTGCTTTTTGCTTATGACAAAAAAGGGGGAGAAAATATAGATCTGAACTGTTTAATATAACTTCACCAGAATGAAACTTCAGACATATTTATTCTATCTAACATTTAATCTGACTATTTCAGAACATTTGATAAGTAAATTCTATAAAAGAAACTCTGAGTCTCTCAGACCATTTGACCATTATCAAACTCTGAACATTAAATCTGCAAGACATTCTGACCTTCAAATGTTAAAAGAACAAACAAGATCTAACTCTGAAGATTACTCAAGACAAAAGGGAAGTTTCTATTTCTTTTCTGTATTTAACTCAGGGGGAGATTCATCATCTCAGGGGGAGTTATAATTCTAATATTTTCAATTAAACAAAATTTCTGATGCTTTTTGTCATCATCAAAAAGGGGGAGATTGTTAGAACACAGATTGGTTCTTAATAATATCTCTATGTTTTGATGATAACTATTAGGAAATTTTGTATTTAAGAATTATATACTCTAAAATTTGCTTGAGAATTTTTACTGCAGATAGTAAAGATATTAACACTCCATAAGCAAATCAGAATTGAATACAAGAAACTAGCTAGAATCTGTAGTGTCAGATACATACATTAGAAGATTCTGATTGCTGCTGGCAGAAGATCCTGAGCATAGCCTCCAGAAGGATCTGAGGCAAGAAGCTCCAGAAGATTCTGAAGCAGAAGCTCCAGAAGAATCTGAAGCAAGCAGAATCATCTGAAGCAAGTCAAAAGCATCTGAAGTAAGTCAGAAGCATCTGAAGCAAGAAGAATATTGTATGAAGAGTTTTTCAAAGCATAGTTTCTACAGAAGATTTTGAAAGTACTAAAGCTGCCAGTACTGAAGTTTTGTTTCAAGTATGCTCTGATATTTAACACGCTGAAAGCACACATGCTGCAGAAGACTCTGATCCAGCAAAGTTCTGATCATCATTAGAAGACTCTGACCCAATCAGACTCTGATGAACTTGCTGAAAAATTGAAGAAGAAATATTCAAAGATTATATCCGTTGGAGTAAATCAAACGTCTCTTTCCTCATTTGTGCTAGACACAAGAACACAGACAAAAAGGATTTTTCTGTGCTTTCTTCTTCTAGGAAAGGTCACTTGATGTGAAGACAAAAAGGCTCAGACCTTTTTGGGACACTCTTCTCAACGTACAGCTCACATTGGATCAGCTGCCTATAAAAGCAAGACTCCACCAAATTCTTCAGTTAGACGTTTTGCTGAAAAAGAATTAAAACATTCAAGCTCTCATACTTTCATATTCATTCTTAGAATTATTTGTACTTAAACTTAAGAGAAATATCACTATTGTGATAAAAGCTTTTTAGAAGTATTCTTACTCTTGTATTACATTTACATTGATTGTAAAGAATTTCCTTAAGAGGATTCAGTTGGAATCAGTAGCTCTTGAGAAGACTAAGAACAGTTGTTCTTAGGTGTTACTATTGTAATCTGTTTGATTAAATAGTGGATTAAGTCCTTGTTTGAGAAAGGCAAATCACTCTAGGAATGGTGGACTGGAGTAGTTGAGTTCAACGAACCAGGATAAAAATAATTGTGTTTTAATTCTAAGTTTTAATCTTTCATACTTATTCAACCCCCCTTCTAAGTATTATCTCACCTTCAAAAGCCACCCTAAATTCAGCACTGGTAGTCGAGGGAATTTTGGAGGATATAAGTTGAAAGCTAACTTGTACCATTGGTCAGGTTTAATGTACGAAGGTAACTTTAAATCCTTCAGTTTCTTTTTAAATTTTTCCTCCAATGTGTCTGCTGCTTCGCTAATGGTTCGACTAAGATCATCGGGTCTGTAAGCAGTTTCAAAGTACTTTTGGAATGCTTGGATCTCTTTGATATGAGTTAAAATGCATTTCTTAACTTTTCTTGCACAAGGGCAAAGGCATGAGTTAGATGTTGGTTGAAAGCAGCTACATCGATAAATTCTGTATTGTAGTAATCCTTCCACCAAGTTTCGAACTCTTTGGTGCAAAGAAAAGATGGTTCGAAGGCTACAAGGGTGAGTTGTGTAAGGTTGTTATATTTAGCCACTGATCTGTTACACTTCGTTTCAGTATGGATCATGTTGTAATGAATCAAAGAACCTTTATTGGGGAAAAGTGGTTTTGGTTTGATTTGGATAAGACCAAACTGTCGAGCGACGAGGTTTGGTTGGTAGCTAACGAGAGTGAATCAAAGCCTTGAAGGATTAAGTCGTGTGGCTAGCAATCTTGGGGTCAAGAAAGCCTCTCATATCTCAAAAGACTTTATTTCTTGGTCTTTCGACTGAGCAGGGAATCTTCTGGTAAACCATTCAGGACCAACTTTTCTATTTGCAAAAGGAGCCATGCTGGGGGGAAAAGTTGTAGTGTTTGTCAAACATCATCGCATGGCTAGTGAAGGTTTGCTAAAGATTTAACCTTTCATCATTTGGGGTTAGCATGATAAGTCATGTGCCTTCGACTCTCCCGTTCTTCCCTTCGATAGATTCTTTGTTAATAAGGTTACGAACAGGAAGGTACTTTTGGAATGTGGCATTTAGCCATAGTTGTAATAGCCAAAATGGGCCAGAGAGAGGCAGGTTTCCTTTGAACTTAAGAGTTTTCAGTGTTGTAATGCCTTCCCCTAAAGATTCATAAAGATTGGTTAAGATCATTTTGCCAAGACAAAGATTGTGTCCAGCATGCAATTGATTAGCCATTGTTAAGTATCTTTTTGCCACCTGAAGGAATCTTGAAAATAAGACACAATTGGAAATCCATAGAGCAAGAAATGCAATGTGTTCTTGATCAGACACTTCCTCATTCTTATCATGATAATGGGAAATATAGGTTGTGAAGGCTGCTTTGGTTGCGTCAAAACCTATAGATTCTTCAGCTAAAAAGTTGGGATCATTGGATTCTCCAGTTAGCTTAAGCCCAGTTATGGCAGCCACGCCGAATAAGGTTGAAGTCATCATTCCACAAGGAAGATGAAAATTATTATGTGTGTTATCCCAAAAATATAGAGAAGCAATCAGCATGGACGAGTAATAACCAGGTCCCACCTTCGACATCTGGATCATGTCGAAGATGCCCATGTCTTTCCAGAATTGGGATTTTGCTTTCTCTATCTTTTTCAGCCAAGCAAGATAGTCATAGGGGTCTTTAAATAAGGGTCATGACCTAAATACCCTAAAGTTATTGTTCATGTACTCTAAGTTAATGGGGTCTCTAGAAGCTATAGTCGAAGGAGAACCTTGACCATCAACCTTCGATCTTTCATCAACTCTAATTTCTTCACTAGACCTAAGTTTTTGACCATTTGCTATAGGCTTATATCAATGATAAGCAGGGAAAAATTCCTTAACCTTAGCAGGATCAGCAAAAAGGTTAAGAGGACCTAACATAGCATGTGCTTTGCCAAAAACAAGAACGAGAATGAGTACCTAAGATTGATAGATTCTACGCTTCTCTTTTTTACAAGGTGGTTCAGGAATGTATTGTTGGTTGCCTACTACTATTGGGCCCAAAATTTTGTGAATTGGAGCAAGCTCTGAAGATTTCTTGGGCTCCTTTGTGTTCTTGACTGAAGCCTTAGTTGAAGATGCCATTGATGACGTAGATTTGAAAAAAGGGTTTACAAGAGATGAAGAATTGAGAAAGTTTTCTTAAAGAGGTTCAGAGAGTGAAAAAGATTAAAAAATGGTATCTTTCATTATTTATAGATAGATGAAGTGGAAGCGGTTTACTATACACATTAATGGTGGAAGACATCGTGGGACGTGTGTCATGCAGGGGTTGTGTGATGAGACGGTAGCCGTTAATGAGACCTACGATCTCTTAGAGGACTAGGCGCATGATGATTAAAAAGATTCACACATGGATTTTGATGAGACGTTTGAGAAAAGTTGTCATGATGACAATGACGTCATAACAGATAAAGGGGTTCTTTGGCGTTGAATGTGAGCTTCAAAAAATGTCATTTTCTCCTTTAGTCGAAAACAAAATTTTTTGGGGGCAATTTGTTGGATGAGAATTTCAACGCTAAGACTTGTTTAAGAATAATAAATAAAAATCAAATGTTTCTTGAGTTGTTGAATATGACAGGACCATGTGTTAGAATCCTAGTCGAAAAGAAGCTTCATAAGGAAGATGCTGGAAAGATACTTAGAAATATTTTCCAAGTCTGGACAACAACTTCGACGGAGGGTGT
Source organism: Lathyrus sativus (assembly GCA_963859935.3). Taxonomy (NCBI): domain Eukaryota; kingdom Viridiplantae; phylum Streptophyta; class Magnoliopsida; order Fabales; family Fabaceae; genus Lathyrus; species Lathyrus sativus. The sequence goes on along the minus strand of CAWUDS030005746.1, from coordinate 20,487 downwards.
ATGTGACTTCCCTTCGACAGAAGTTTAAAATTTAAAATACGGATAATAATTGTCTTTGTCCTTATTCGTTTCTCAAGGAAGGACGCGTGGAGAGTTGTGACGAAACGAAGGCATGCAGTGTGCAATATGTCAATTTTTGGAGGAATATCCTTTGAAGACAATTATTTTCGACATATTATAAATAAGAGTCTTAGTATTAGGATTTCTATGTGTTCGTTATTGTATAAATACTCAAAAAATCACTCAAAATATCTAAGTCGAGTGAGAAAAGAGTTTTTACTGAGAATGTACGTTTGAAATACCACATTTATTTCAATTCAAATTTACTTCCAATTTACCATTTATCTCTTTACTGCACTTTTACTTTAAAGTTTATATTTATTGAAACTTTACAATTTTGCAAGTTTATCTTTTCAAAAATTTTAAACAATCTTTCACAAGTATGAGCACTGTCGAAGTGTTCTTGACATTTTCAAATATTATTTTAACAATAACTATGTCTTAAGGATTCACTAGTTAATTCTGCAAGTAAATCATTTTTGAAAGATTAGCAGTTGTTTACCAATTTTCACGGTAAATAATATGACACAAGTGCCAGAAGGAGATCTTTATACTAGCTCATCACGAGATACTAAAAGAGGAAGAGACAATAGGGGACCGTGGCGTAGATATATTGTTACATTTGAAATAGATGCTATAACTATAGAAGAGTTTCAGGAAAGCATTCATTTGAGGGTCACTTTGAATGCGATATTATCAAAGGCATGATTTACACTATAATATAAGAGGTTGAGGAATAACAGGGACATTAGATATACACATTAGTTGTATTTGAATTTGTATGTTGATTTAATCATTTTTTAATGACTATGGTATGAATTATATATGGTTTATGCAAATGATTGATGTGTGAATGACTTATACAAATAGTTAATGTGTGAATAACTTATGAAAATTCACTTTTTGTTAGAATGATATTTAGTTTATGAATGTCTTAAAATTTATGTTCTCCAAAGCTGCCACATTAACTTATGCCAATAATATTGTTCTAGAGGTGCATCTAGAGATTGTAATCCAAATCCTCCATTTGTTATCAAATGTACGAAGAAATAAGCCAGAGATTGGAATCCCAATATTGAAATTCGGATTTACCCTATACATATATACATAAATTACATCCAATATAGTCTCATATTATTGTATTTTGGCGCGTCAGGTTTCCAATCTTTCAACTGTGCTAAAGGGTTTTGAGTTTTCATAAGATTTTAGAGAGATAGGCAATCCAAAAAAACCATGAAAGCCCAACCATTTTGAAACATATCACTCTTAACAAAAACAACGAAAGGCCAACCACTCATAAACATCAACTTGAAACTATAAGCAAAAGGACAACAGAAATATAGATGACTACAATTTTCAGGTTGTGCAATACAGAAAACACAAGATAGAATAGACAAAACCATTAGTATCAAGTTGTTTGCTATACCATTAAAACCAATCTTTTAGACAATTGTCGCAACACAAAACATCAACATTATCATCACAAAGATTAACCTGATTTTCTAGGAGCTATAAAAACAGAGTTGCAATAGAGAAGGAAGATTTCATTTCATTATCAACTGACCAGAAAAACTTATCCATAACTGATGAAAATTTTAGCTAGTTGGGAAAAAGCTTTCCAAAAAAAAAAAGTAAAAAGGCCTGAAATTGGATTGAGTTAACAAATAGTGAACTATTTAGCTTCTACTTTAATAATGTTTCAGCATTATGATTTGTTATCTTTGAATATCATGTATATTCATGTTGATTTAAACTACCTCAGTTGTTAACAAATGATTAATAATGCAATAAAATGCAAAAACAGCTATAACAAAATTCAAATATATAAATCATACAAATCAAGATAAGTAATTAACTATATATTAACCAAAAGAAAAACAAAAGGGTACATGAAAATGGTTAATACAGATCCAAATGAGAAAAGATAGATCTCATAAACGGGTGGGCCCACAAGAGAAAACCTGGTGAGGCAACCTTAAAGCTTCAGATTTAGAGAAGCAAGTATCATCCAGGACTTGGCTGCTGCACCAGCTGCACTTGGAGTTCTGTGAACACTTTGACTTCAACACCAGCTCTCCACAGTTGAGGAGAATGGGTCTTTTGCTGGTGGAAAAGGGTCTTCTAGATGAACCATCTTCAGCAATCACCGTATGAAAGGGTTGGAAGACAAAGAGAAAGAGGAAGAGGAAGAAGAAGAAGAGTGAGTTGGAGTTGGAGATAGAGAACACCATGGATGATTCCTAGCTCAAAGGTCTCAGCTTTGAAAAAAAGGAAAATCTTTTCACTTTCTTTTATTATATTATTATGTTTTTTGTTTTGTTCTTTTTACTTTATTTGAGACATATTGAAAATTGAAATGTCTTTGTTGGATGATTCTGTTGGCATAGGGTGCTTGAATGAAAATTGGTTGGGATATGCTTTTCACTTTAAAAATTAATATATTACACATGTATTTTATTTTAGGTGAGTCATACTTTGAATTTATTTTTTATTTTTTTAAGCCAAACCAAAAAAAAAATGGTTCTTGTAAATAATTTAATAAATATGTTATTAGAGAAGGGACGTTGTTGAAACTAATTCAAATAAGTCCTAATTAAAAAAGGATGTTAGTGTAATTAACGAAAATAGTTTGTAATTAATTGTCAATTAGTTAAAATAGTTATAGGTTTATATTGTAATTCAGATAGTGTTGAGCAATGATGAAGTATATTGGTCGAAAGATTTCAACCCATCCTCTCAACATAACACTTCTGCGTAGGTTTGGATTCGTTTATATGGTTTACCTCAGGAATATTGAAGGCCTCGTATCCTTTTCGCCATTGCCAGCTGTGTGGGAACGCCCATACGCATTGATGCAGTGTCTTCTAAATCTAGAGTTGACTGAACTTTTGGTATGTTTGTCCGAGTTTTAATTGATATGGATCTTTCTAAACCTATCAACCATAACGTTCTTGCCGAAAGGGAGGGCTTTTCTTTTTTCCATGATATTGAGTACGAAAATCTTCCTGACTTTTGCTCACATTGCAAGAAATCAGGGCATGATGTGCAACACTACAAACAATTGAAGAAACCAATACTCCAAACGGTTCAAAATATTAAGACGACTTATGTTTCTAAATTCTCTTCTACTCTGCAGGGTGCAAAATTGAGGTCACACATCAATGGTGTTGATGATGATCTCAATTCTAGTAGAAACGATACGAGAGAGGAAGGTCAAGACTTAGATGTCAACCAAGAGGCATAATTGATTCTGCCTTCTATGGAGCGGAATTTAATCATTCAAAATCCGCTAAACATTGTCTCGCAGCCTTTGGTGAAGTCGGACTCTCAACTAGCTACATTTATGAAAGCTACCCAAGCAGATCCAGTGACTGATACACCTGCTGCAGATGCGGTTTTCTTAAACAACTCATGGGTTGTTCTGGAAGCAATTGGGGATAAACCAAATCTGAGTGAAGGTGTTTTTTCTTCTCCGCTAAACAAACTTAAAAAGAAGCAATCAGCTAGGCGAAAACAACAATATTCAACAATGTCTCAAGCAGGACGTAAACACCTTACATCATGAAGTGCCTCTATTGGAATATTTGTGGAGTTGCTAATGTTCCTTCTAGTTTAGCACTTAAGAGACTCATTAAGCTTCATCATCCCGATTTCATCTTCATAGCAGAACCCAAATTGGATTATGCTAAGTTCCCTTCCAACTGGTTTAATCGCCTAGGTTTCAAACTTTTTTCTTTCAACAATAAAGTTCAGTCATCTTTATGGTGTTGTTGTATCAAAGATTTTTCTCCTCTCATCTTATCTTCCTCTGACCAATATGTTGCTTTCAATTTTGTTATGAATAACCATTTGTTAGCTTGTGCTACCGTGTATGCATCTACCAATTTCACTAAAAGGAGAGAACTTTGGAATGATCTCAACCAGCTCCTCTTTTTGCACTCTATTATATGGTTTTTCATGGGAGATTTTAATGCTATTATTGGTGCTCATGAGCATCATGATAAGAATTCTCCGGCCCGCACTCCGATGACAAATTTTAAGAATTGGTCTGATATTAATAGCCTTATTCACTTTCCCACTAGTGGATCTATTTTCACTTGGTCTAACAAGCGCGATACTCCTTACTCCGTTGAGAGGCGACTTGACTGGTGTATTGGAAATCTTGTTTGGTTTGATGTCTGCACTCAACTATTTGTTTCTACTCTCATTAGATTTAGATCTGATCATTTTCCGCTGCTGTTCGAATTTCACGTTAACCTAGCCTGTGTGGTTTCTCAATTCAAATTCCTAAAATCTTGGTCGATGCATAAGGATTGTAGGAAGCTGATTGAATCGGTTTGGTCTACAAAGGTTATTGGTTGTCATATGTATACTCTTTCTAGAAATCTGCAGTTTCTGAAAAATAAGCTTAAGGAGTGGAATAAATATGTATTTGGGAATGTCACTTCTAATGTTAAGAGTGTTGAAGAGTTACTTGGTAAAATACAACATCAAATCCAGATTGAAGGAATGAATGTCTATCTCAAGCAACAAGAAATGTATGCGCAAAAATCTCTTTCGATGGCTTTCGACATGGAGGAGTGCTTTTGGAAGGAAAAATCCAGAACCATTTGGCATTTAGAGGGTGATCAGATTACGTCTTTCTTCCATCGAGTCACTAAAATTAAATACAAGCTCAAGCCCATTTCCATGTTTAATCATGATAATGAAGTGTTATCAGATCCTAAAGACATTGCAGGTTGCACTGTGAATTTCTTCCAAAACCTATTTTCCACTAACTCTTCTGTTTTGCAGGATATGAGCATGGTCGATGATACTATTCCCCGGTTGGTTGATGACAATATGAATGTTGTTCTCACGCAATTACTGTCTTTGGAAGAGATTACTACGGTTGTTTTTACGCTTAACAAAGACGGTGCTCCGGGTCCCGATGGTTTTGGAGCAATTTTGTATCAGTTATATTGGGATACCGTTAAAGTGGACGTCTCAAATGTTGTCACCGATTTCTTTATAAATGGATGGATTCTGCCTGGTTATAATTCTAACTCTATTGTGTTAATTCCTAAGGTTAAGGGTGCTGATGATTTAGATTCGTTTCGTCCCATTACCTTATCGAATTTCAAGTTCAAGCTGATATCTAAAATCATTGCAGACCGGTTGGCGACTTTAATTCCTTTTCTAGTTTCACAGGAGCAGCACTATTTCATACAAGGTAGGCATATTCATGACTATATCGATCTTGCTTCAGAGGCGGTTAATCTGTTGGATTCTAAAGCTTAGTGTGGAAATGTTGCTCTCAAGGTCGATATTAAGAAAGCTTTCGACACTCTTAATTGAAAGTTCTTGATGAAAGTTCTTAGATACTTTGGTTTTAATGATAAATTTTGCTCATAGATTAGCTCGATTCTCCATTTTTCTTTCATGTTTGTTAATGTTAACGGGGTTTGGCAAGGCTAATTCTCTTGTTCTTGTGGTGTTCGACAGGGTCATCCACTTTCGCCGGTTTTTTATGCCTCGCAGAGCATGTCCTCAGTAGGAAACTGCTGCAGTTAGTTTCCTCCAACAAGCTTGACCTGATTTCTAGGCCGAATCATATCAAGCTCCCTTCGCATATTTTTTACGCAGATGATATGTTCATTTTCTGCAATGGCAAACTTTCAAACATAAGTACTCTCATCAATCATTTCGAAGAGTATGCTGATGTGTCGCGGCAGAAGTTAACTACTCAAAATCTTTCATATATGGTGGATCAATGTCTAACTCCAGGCTGAATATTATTGTGGATCTTACAGGTTTTCAAAAAGGTTATTTTCCCTTAGTGTATCTTGGTGTTCCCCTGTTCATTGGCAAGCCTAAAAAAGATCACTTGCAGGCTATTACAGACAGGATTATCAATAAATTGGCGTCGTGGAAGGGTTCGTTGGTTTCTTATGCCGGAAGGGTGAAGATGGTCAAGTCCACCATTCTTGGGATGCTTCATCATAGTATGTTCATCTATAATTGGCCTTTGTTGTTGCTTCGGGATCTTGAGAAGGCGGTTCAAAGATTTATATGGTGTGGCAGCACTGCGAAAAATAAGCTAGTTGCAGTGGCTTAATCCAACACCTGTCAATCGAGTACTTAAGGTGGGCTTTTAATTCAGTCTTTATGCAGGCTTAATAAAGCTTTCACTTTGAAACTCGCATGGGATTTACTTCACTCAACAGCCAGTTGGGCTTGTCTTCTTCGGGGTCGGGTCATGCGTAAGAATAATTTTATTAACCACTATGTTTTCTCTTCAATTTGGTCTAGTGCAAAACAAGAATTGGCTACTATTTCGGAGAACTCTTCTTGGTGTATTGGCAATGGCAAGTCCATTAGTTTATAGTGTGATTCTTGGTGCAGTTCACCGCTGTTTTTAGACGAGGCTGCTCCGGTTTTATTGGATAACCAAAAGGTTGATGAAATCATTGTTAATGGGCAGTGGGACTGTTATCGGTCGTTCATCAACATTCCAATGTCTATTCAGAGGCGCATTATTAATTTCCATCTCCCCTTCGACAATCAACCAGATACGAGATATTGGAACCACTCTTCTCGTGGTGAATTTTCCCTCATGTTGGCTTATGAGTTCAAGAGAAACAAAGGTATTTATAAGGATTGTTGGAAATGGATTTGGAGCAAATATATTCCTCTATCTAAGTCTTTCACGGGGTGGAGGCTTCTTCACAATCGATTGTCTACGGATGCCCAATTGAAAAGACGCTCCTTCGTTTTTCCTTCTAAATGTGACCTTTATTGTTCGAATGAGAAATCAGAAACTCATATAATTTTTTAGTGTTCCTTTGCCTCCAAGATTTGGGTTTGGATTATTCATATGCTAAATATCAGTTACGTTGTTCATGGTTGGTCGGATATTTGGCATATTATCGGATCGACGGGCAATGAACATGGAAGGATGGTTTGCGCAGTTGCCATCATCTTTGCTTTCAACTTGATTTGGAGGGCCCATAACTTGGTGAGATTTAATGATACTACTTCTTTTTCTTCTGTTTTCTCTTCTATTACGGCTGTCGTTTTCATTGCGGCCAATGCAACTGCTGTTGGTCCTCACCTTTCTATGCACAACTTTGAGATCCTCAAAAGATTTAAGGTTACCATTCGTCTGCCCCGTACTCCGAACATTTTGGAGGTATTCTGGGAACCCCCCTATTGGAATTGTGTTATTGTGATGGTGCGTCCATAACTTTGACGGGTATTTTTGCCTGTGGTGGCATTGCTAGAGATAAGGATGACTCTTTTTTTGGATGCTTTTGCATCCCACTTAGGTGTTGCGGATTCTCTCATCGCCGAACTCTCGAGTGTTATGTTAGCAATAGAGTTCGCTAATGAGAAGAATCAGAGTAATATTTTGTTGGAATCAGACTCGACAGTGGTGGTTAGAGCTTTCAGTCCCCCTTTTGTGTGTCTTGGGTGATTAAGAATAGATGGCTAAATTGTATAAATTTAGTTTCTAATTGGATTTTTTTTGTTTTTCATATTTATAGAGAAGGGAATAGTTATGCATATGCCCTGCTAACTTAGGTCTTGTCTAATACTACTTTCTTTTCGTCTATACCTTTGTGTATTATGGCTGATTTTGTAAAGAACATACTTGGTTTGTCTTTCTTTAGATTTACTTAAACTTAAGAGGGTTTTGGTCTAGTCTCCCCTCTATTTGTTTGCCCCATCTTTTCTTTATATATTATAATCTTATTGAAACAAAATCCAAGGTGTAAGTAAAATTATTGAAGATGGCCATTAGAGATGTCGTCGAGGTAAAGAGTGTGTAGAGGATACTTCCTCGTTTCGTATCCTATCCTCCAATGTTTTTCTCATCACTGCCTTGATTTCTGTTTAGAGAAATATTTTTCCTCATCCTCATCTCCACAGGTTCCCACGAAAATTGAAGATCCATAGAGATTCAATCTTTAAAAAAAAAATTATACATTTTAATCAAAATTATGACATTAGTATTTTGTCATTTTTTCCTTTTTATTTTTTTTTAACAAACATATAGTTTGCATCTTTTTTTTTATAAAACAAAAACATATATTGCAACTATAAAAAAAAATACAAAAGCACTTGCAGTTACTAAAACATAACCACTAGTTTACTAATTAAATGAAAAACAAGTTATTAATTGAAGTATAATGAAGTTGAAAAGTAATTATCATAAGTACGATGAATAAAAGAGATTGGGTGTTATGATGATGATAATAATAGAGGAGATGAAGAATGAATGAGACAAAGAGAATTGAGAAAAGAAGAAGAGGGTGTTACTAAAACATAACCTATTTTTCATATTTTAAATTTGATCCAAAAGTTTTAAAATTTATGAAAATCACTCTAAAAATGTAACAATGAATCATTTTAATAATCCATCCAAAAAAATTTAAAAATTAATTGATTTCAATTGAAAATTTTTAATTGTTTAAAACTTTAAATTTCTTATAATTTTTCAATTATCTCATCCAAATACATTCTAAAGGCGTTGACCCATCGCAAATCATTGAATCCAATTGTCTTCTTCGTTGTTTGGTTCTTAATAAATACACTAATCAACATAATGAGTAACAATCTAATTCAAATAACAAGTAAATTTGTGAATTGGCAAGAGATTCCAACTAATATTGTGAATATTTACAATATTTTATAAAGAGCAACTAATTTTCATTGGGGGAACAATGCACATGGGTTAATCCATTTTATGCATATTTTCAGAGAATTTTTTATAGCACCTTATGTATTTCTACCACACTGTGTGAAATTCCACATATGCCTCTAATTTGAAGATATATCTCCAGACGCACCCAAAGTTCATTAAACATTGAAATATTACAGAGATATATCTCCAGACACACCCAAAGTTCATTAAACGTTGAAATATTCCGCAGATATATTTCCGGAACAATTTGGAGCATAAGTTGCGTCAGACTCTTCTCCTCCCTCATTTCAGAGTTTGCTCAACACACAACATCAAACTCTTCCCCTCCCTCATTTCACAGTTTTTTCAACGCACAACATCAAACTCTTCTCAATATACTTCCCTACACCAAATCAAATTTCATCAAACAAGGATCAAAGGAACTTAAGGGAACATCAAGCATCATCTCTAATATCGGAAGCAACATCTGAATCATCAATTTCATGTAAGTTTTTCAAGTTTTTGGTAAATATTTGAGTTTTAGTGTAAATGTATAGAAATCAATGATTAGGGGTAGAAATATGTATAAATCACATGTAACATAGTTTAGACTTAGTGTATGACTTGTTTGTTGGCTCAAAATGGTGATCAGATCATTTTTTCACATTACATGTGGCACAATACACCATTGTCGTGACCTCTGAGTTGCAGAACACTCCGGAGATGCATCTCCAAAATTGTTCAGCGTTTCATATAGTCTGGGAATTTCCGGAGATGCATCTCCGGAACTCTTCAAATTTAATAGTTTTATGGTGTTTTCGGATATGCGTTTCTAGAATTGTTCAATGTTATTGTTTTTTATGGTGTTTCCAGAGATGCATCTTCGAAATTTCCTGCATTCTATTTTTTAAAATTTTCTTGTTTGTGTGTTTTGTTTTCATACACCAATGATATGTCTTACTTTACCTTACAGGCATAATGAATGACAAAGTCGACAAATTGAGACATGGTCGAGCTGCCCAACACACATCCGTTTCGGCGGGAGCGGAGCCAGTAGGTTCTGAAGGCAGCAAGTACCTCTGGTCAGGCAGAGGCGTCGACTTCTAAGGTACAATCTACTTTTGGGGATCGTGTTTCACCTCAAGCCATTTCATCTAAGGTTACTCCACCATTTTCTTATTCCCGTAGGAGACGGGATTCATCACCTAACATGTCATTTCCCCCATCCTCCTGCAGGCGTCAAGATTCACCAATGCTTTCTCTTGTTGATCTAGTGCCATATCCTTCTAATGATCTTGTTGATCTAGTGCCACCTCTAGAGAGTGAGGATGTTGTAGATGCCAAGCTAAAGGGTTTTGGTGGAGGTCTGTCTAATTTATTCTTACTTCCCATGTATTCAGACCATACTGTCAGACATACCTATGATGAAGAGGTAGCATTAGTTGGATTTTTTATTTATTTTGTACGTCTATTTTAATTTTTGACATTGATTATTTCTAGAAAATTTTAGGAGAGTGATCCTTAAAAGTTTCTTAACCATGGGAGGAAGATTGTTGCATTGCCTTAGCGGGAGAAGAATTGGTGTAAGGGTTCTATCTTTATCTAGTTTGAAGGATCTATGCATGACCGGGTACAAATTGGTCAACCATGGGATGCTTAATGCATTCATGGAGAGATGGCACTTTGAGACCTCTTTGTTTCATCTTCCATGTGGTGAGATGTCTATCACACTGGATGACTTCTCGTGTTTGTTACATCTTCTAATCAGAGGGAGATTCCTTGATCATGAGAGGATTACCAGAGACGAGGTTGTTGAGATAATGGTAGAGCATATGAGGGAAGATCCAGAGAATGAGATGGAGGAGGGGGATAAGACCAGGGGTGTTAATGCTAGATTTGAGTTCTTGAGGAAGCTATATGTGGCCGAGATCGAGAAGGCACAGCAGGCACACGGTGATGCTGAGCTGGTGGTGGTACACATGATGCATGCTTTGAGAGCATGCTTTCTTTTTTTCTTGGCACTTGTATTTTTATGGACACGAGTGCCACTTATACTGACGTTGTCTACCTCCGACACTTCTTGGATCTACAGCGGATCCATGAGTACAAGTGTGGGGCGGCTTTCCTGGCCTATCTTTATTTGAATTTGAGGGAGGGATGTTTGTGGAATACGAAGCAGGTCATAGGCAGCATAACACTACAGGTGGTAATAATTCTTGATCCTTAAATGTTTTTTTTTGTCATTTTCATTTCATATTTGTGAAACCGTTGCTGATAACTCTTGATCCTTGAATGTTTTTTATTTTTATTTCAGGCTTGGATCCTCCAACACTTCTCGCACATCACTGGCTGGGTGAGTGTGGATGAGTACACTAAGGACATGCCTCGTTCCTATGCTTTTATCCCGCTCAGAGGGAAACTGGCGGTCGAGCCTTTCAGAGTTTATCTTGATTGTTTGGTTGTTGAGGACATGCACTTGAATAGCTATGTGGATCACTTTAAGATATATCCATTTGACGAGAAACCACTATATTCCCGATGGTTGGCCTACGAATCGAGTATCATTGCTCATCATCTGCCCAAGCATGCCATACAGTAGTTCGAGTACATATAAACCATCCCCAGGAACCCCACTGTCTCTGCTCATCCTTCCTTGACTCGTAGATAAATAGAGGATATGTTTGCTGATTATGAGACTCATCTGGTTTCAGAGAAGGCACGGGTCACCATAGCGTCGAACGACTTGAGCTACGTTGAGGGGCACATCACATGGTTATTCAGGGTATCACATTCGTACATGGTGCAGAATGCTCCAAGATATCTACTGAGACTAGCTCATCAGGAGATACTAAAGGAGGAGCAGGCTCAGCTAGATCATATTGGTGATGTCTTGCCTAGGTGTCGTCGCATAATGGAGATTGCGCGGGCATACATGGACGAGGTTATCTTCCCTGATGGGTTTGTTGTCAGGCGAGTCCTAGATGCCATCATGGCGGAGGCACAGGGGGCACTATTGTACTGGAGACATCGCTGGAGGATGGAGGATTGATGTCCGAGGAGGCAGAGCAGGAAGAGGAGGTATATGAGATGTTGTTAGGCACACAGAGTAGTAGTTTGTTATTATTTTGTTGTATTGCATTCACTATCTACTTTATTTTTACAATTTTATTACATTTTGGATCTCGATTGTACAATATTTTCTACATATATTGCTATATCATTTTTGACACATCCAATATTAGTCTCTTATTATTTTATACATCTATTTTTTATTTGAGATCATGCTTCATACTTCATCTGAAAACAAATACACAACTTAGATGCAAAAAACAACCTGTTCTAATACACTTCGGAGATGTACCTTTGGAATATTAATGTAGATGTATCTCCAGAATAATTCAAATGTAAATGGTATCTAAGTGAAATTCTTTGTATGCTTAAAATGGTTCTAGAGATGTATCTTTGGAATATGTCAATGTTTATTCAGAAATAGGTATGTCCAGAGATGTATCTCTTGAATCAAGGGCACATATAGAAATTCACATGGTGCATTAGAATCATATAGGGTGCAATAAGAAATTATCTATTTTCAAGGATGGGAATTACTTAAGGAATCTTATATGTTACTACCACATCCTCATGAAAAATTCGACATACCCAAAGAATCCAGAGATGCATCTCCGCGCACCCCAAACACACACAACCATGTTGACTTTGAGTCACTCTCCAAATTTCTGTCTAGTTTGCTCCCAGAAATATATCTCTATAAAGATTATGGAGATGTATTTCTGGATCATGCAGAAGAAGAAATAGACGCATAGCCGGTAAGTTGCAATGCATAATGAAAATTAAAATTAGCATTGATAACATAAAAAAATAAAACATTACATAGGTAATCATTAACATAAATCGAACATTACATTTTAATATCCAGATGGACGTTCGAACATCTTCATATATCTTCTAGTGATCTCAAAATCATCGCATCCACCTCAATTGGAACTTTTGTTATGAAACAAAAAAAGGTATTCCACATAGCCCTTAAATATGCACTCATCTTCAGCTCAAAGTTGTTGAACTCAATCTTTTCTTCATTGTCAATCAACGGTGGACGCTACTCGAGCTTCATAATTTTTTCGATTGTCGGAGTATGGTAGGAGATTCTGCATTATGTATTTCAGATCTACAAGACAGATGTACTTATTGATTTTAATTTCCCTTGAGGATTTTACGTCATTAAAGTATACATTTGCGACATGCCAATTGATGTTCATTATGGTGTAATGTGTTTTGGTATGAAACATTACTTAGAGTAGTTCACGAATATGGACCTTAGAAATTCTACTTTGTGCTAGGGAAAATTTTGAAGTTGAATATATGGTACCACCTTAGTTTGTATTTCTGGAACCACTTAGAACATAATGAATTTCTAGAACATACTGAAACATAACATGTATCAAAATGAAGATTTTTTTCTTGCACTTGAACATGTGTTGAAATATTTGAAAACGTATATATTAGACATCATTAATATTACTATAAGATTACATACAAAACATTGTTTAATAAAAAACTAAAATGAATTGAAACGCGCGTCACCATCTAAATCTATGGGTGGTAACACCTTTGAATTTTGTTTATTTGATTATCTTTCAATCTCGCTTAGCTTGGTGAACTCTTGCATCCTTTCTAAAAAAATGATTCGGCCAAATTTAAGATTTTGTTATTGAATGAGTTATCCACTCTGGTGATGACAGAGATATAGAGCATCCTAGTTTCAAATAAACCTGAACAAAGTGTCGTGTTTTTGAAAGCCACCTAATACATATAATACCATCATTTAAAGGGCAATGCGCAGTGGAAAATGTTTCTGAAAAAATGTATCTTGTAAGATAAATACCCATTATATCATATGCATATGATATAAGATTACTCATTTCAGGGAATCACATCCATTTATCCCTAGTGTTGGTCCCTTAACGCAAGGAACAAGAGATTCATAAATTTCATTAAAAAGATGAGAAGAAGGTTGAAACTTCTGCTAAGGCATCTAGAGTTAGAAGAACTATAAATACCATATTTGTTGGATGAACATCAGAGATAGGTCACGCATCTAAAACACCATCTTCCGATAGATCAACTTCATTCCTCCTAATACCAATGATTTCTTCCTTCTAGTTCCTTCCAGATTCCACACCTTCTCCCTCTTTCTGAGTTAGGATTTGATACAAAGGCTTTTCTTTTGTTGTATGTTTTAGGTAGCCACTTTCCTAGAGCTAAGACTATTGCTATGTTCTTTCCTTTCAACATATTTGTAGGAAAAATAATCTCATTCTTTGGTACCCATATTCTTATGGATCCTTTGAGGTAAGTTTTACTAGGCTTTCTCTTATTTCACATTTTTTCTTTGTAATAAGGCTTTGGATTATTCAAGACTTTAGATTTAAAAGTTTGTTATCTTAAGTGAGTCTTATCCTTAGGTTCTTTACCTTTCAGCACCTTGTAATTTAATGCCTTATGTTCTATTTTCTTCAAAATCTTTGACTTTGAGGTCTCAGATTCTAAATCTTTTAGAACCTTTAACTTATGAATCATTGGTTATGATTTCTTCAGAACTTTTTACCTTTAGGTCTTAGGTTCTGCTATCTTCAAAATATCAGACTCTGTAATTCTAGGTTTTGGTTGGTTTAAACCCTTTCATTTACTAGCAGGCACAAAGTGAGAGTGCAACCCTTTTCTAGCATGGTTTGAAGAAGGGTCTGATGGTTTAATCAAGGTATTAGTCCTTAGACTAAAAGGCTTTTGATGATAACCAAGACCTTCTCCTTTGCTCTTACTTATACCATAGATGATGGATGTAAGTTTAGGTATGTTAAACCCATATATGAAAAACTCTTGAAGAGCCAATTCATACTCATTCAGAGGTTTTTCAGACATATCCTTTATTAAAGCAAATTGATTTATTTCAAGTTTTTCAATCTTGTTTTTAGTGAGATTTAATTCATCTCTTATGAGAACATATTTCTTTCTTATAATTTTTATATGTATGGCTTTCTACTGACATCTATCCATAATATCTTAACATAAAGTAATTAAATCAGATCTAGGAAGTTTAGCGAATACCTCTTTTGCATCCTCTGAATCTGAATCAGAACCAACTTCTGTTTCTGAGTGTGGGAATGTTTAAGCCACCTGAGCAAGATTGGATTTTTATTCATTCTTGTCAGCTTTTTCTTCATCGTCAAGTTTATCACATGTTGCCATGAGACTTTTCTTGAACTTGCTTCTGAAGTTGTTATTTTGGAAGCTTTCCTTTCTGGCTTTGTCCTTTTGAAGATCTGGATAATCAGCTATGAAATGACCATGCTTTTGACAGTTGAAGCAGCCTTTGTGATCATCCTTGTTACCTCTGGAGCTTGTTCCTATGAAGCCATATCTTCTGCCATAAAACCTTTTGTTCTTATTAGCAAGATACTGAAATCTCTTTATGATGAAGGCCATTTCATCACTATCAAAATCTTCATTAGATGCTTTAGCGTGAGTGGCTTGTTTATGCTCCCAGGTATGAGAATATTTGTGATACCTCCCAATAGATTTGAAAGTCAGAGACTTTGATTTCTAGATTGGTTCTTAATCTCCATTGAGTTTTAACTCATGGATTTTAAGGTTACTTATCTAACTTTCAAGACTGATATTACTCAGGTCTTTAGCTTCCTGAATAGCTGTCACCTTAGGTTTTTATCTGAGATGAAGACTCCTAAGAATATTCTTAATGATCAGAGGTGGTACTACTCTTGTTCAAAATTTGAAGCCCATACGCAAGAACTTGAAACCTTGAGAACATGGTTTCAATGTTCTCATATTCTTTCACTCTGAACAGCTCATATTGCTGAATTAGAAAATTTTTGATTTGGCTTATTGAACTTGTTGATTACGTTCATAAGTAGCACATAAATATTTTAAAATAATTTTGGCAATAGACTTGTCAATGATATTTATGTACTTAGAATGAGGCAAAACATCAATAAGAATGCCTCTCACTATGTGATTTTTTTGTAGATCTTTTTGTGAGTAAGTGTGAGAGATTTTCTGTTAGACATCATTCCAACACCATTGACTTGAATGTTAGTGCCATCTTCCAAGATATCCCGTAACTCACGATCAAGACTTATTATATGAGTGTACATCTTAATTTTCCACCATTCAAATTCAGTAGAGTCTCCACTGAATGTTGGAGGTCTAGAATATAATTCTTCTTTTCATATGTAATTTGATCATGGTCATTATCATCACGATGAGTACCCTCACCAGGACCAGTTACTTCAGTTTCATCAGCCATGAAGGAAAAAGTATTTTTCTCAGAATCTTTTCTGCACCAGTGTTAAATGTTCAACACAGACCTTGCTCAGATGCCAATTGAAGGTGAGAAAAACACAATAAGGGGGATTGAATTATGTGGATTTTTATTCTTTAAGTTTTTTAGCTTCAGCTTTTGATGTTTCTCAACCAGAGTCTGAACACTTAGTTCAGAGTCTGACTCAGAAAACTTGGTTGACTTATGGAAGATCTTATCTAATTCTGAACGAGAATCTGATTGGGATGATCAGAATGGACAACAATGAAATAAGTAAGTGTAGAAGCAAGAAATTAAAATCACAAGACACAAGCAGTTTATCCTGGTTCCTCTCACAACTTAAGAGTAGTCCAATCCCCTTGCACTTCCAATGGATTTCCACTATAACCAAATCTGACTATAAGTGCTCAAGCCCACAAGCAAGAAACTTTCTTTTCTTATGCACACAAGTATAATATTTCCTTGCTCAAATCCGCAATTCTGAGACCTTGCTCAAGCACACAAGCTCAAGACTTCCTTTCTCTAGTACACAAGCTAAAGAAGCTTAAGACTACAAATGCTCAAGCACTAAAGCAAGAGACTTATGACTCTAAACAAACAGTTGAAAGATTTGGGTAACAACTACACTTGATATACAATAACAGGTTTAGATACAATACAACTTAGAAAGAATTTAAGACTTAAGAACTTCTAAAATATACAAGTGTTAAGATTTTCTAAGTCTAATAAATTTGACAGAGTAGCTTCTCTTTGAATGTCAATGTTCAGAGTCTTAAGATGTATTGCAGTGTGGTAGTCTTCTTCTTCAAATTTGCAGCTCCTTTTATAGGGAAGGAGAAAAGAGACGTTGAAGATTTTTACTAAAAGGTTGGTTAACCTTTGTACTTGATTAGGCACATCAAGCAAACACTTTTCTGCAAGAGTAACGATCTATTGAAGCTTAGATAACCAAGTGAGAGATTTCTCCTTAAGTCTTCACGTGATCAAAAAGTATTTGAGTATGTCAAATTTGCCTTGGTAGAAGAGCTTCGGCTTTAGAGAATGACTTTCCTTCAGACTTCATTTTTCGGAGGCTGATCACATCAAAGTTCACTTCTTAGCTTTTGAAGCTTCAGAGTCGGGGTCACTAAAGGCTGACTTTCTTTAGAGTCTGAATCTCCATCAGAGACAAAGTCTTCAAAAGTGATCTTCAGAGCCAGAGTCTGAACTTCAGATATAGATTCCTCAAACAATTCTTCATTTGTTCTTAATGATTATATTCCTGCAAACTTGAACAGATGTTAGAAAGCCCAAATGTTCTTTAAATACCTTGTTATCATCAAAGAAATGTGGCATCAACCAATTTTGTTCTAACACATAGGTTTTCATAAGTGTGCAACCACACTTAGAGCTATTGGAACCTACATTTCAAAGTTGTTTGACTTTTTGAAAAATATAATGCAGTCCTGCTCGAGATATGTTGTCGGCCAGCTAAGAATAAAGATTATTGTTCGTGAATCTGTGTTTCAACACTGTGATGTTACGACTAAATGATATTTGTATCTTATTATGTTAATTTTGGATCATTTGGTTCACAGAGTCTCAATCTCTACACAAGTCACCCTTACTATTTTCCAACTAATTCTTTAGCATAGCACGGGCAGACTCAACTCAGTTAGTTGTTGTATTTTCAAGGTGTCCAACTTGATCGGTCCAAGCATAAATAATTTTCTCCTTCACCTGGTCCATAATTGTACTTTCAACATATTTTAACAATTTTTTTTTCAAATCTTCCTAAAATGTATAACAACATCGACATATAACTCTTTTGTAGAATCTTCCTAAAATTTATAACAACATCGACATATAACTCTTTAGTAGAAGAATTTATTATAACATTCCATGCATCCATTATTATTTCCACTATCTCGTCCTCCTTGACCATTTTTCCATCTTCGACCTTTATCTGTTTCATCCCTACTGCAGGTTTAACCCGACTTCTGACATTCTTTGTTATGTGATACCTACAAAATAATGCATACGAAATAGGAAATACCTTTGAAACTGAATTCATCAAAGTGGTATTGCAGTCGGTAACAATTACTTTCAGCTTATCTTCTTGGTCCTTCTAAAGCCCAAGTAACATTTCCTCTTTTTTGCTCTCTATAAATGCAAACCCGACATAATAAGTCTTTTTAGTGGCGGTAACACCAACCATTTTTAAGAGTGAAAGCATTTACTTGTTAGTCTTATACGTTGAACTAGTGATCAACATAGTAGAAAATATGTTGAAAACCTTGATGGAATTAAGATAAGTCCAAAATATATCTCTAACGATTACTCCATCCTCGCACGTTTAGTATCTATATACATAATTGTTATCATCTAGAAGTTTTAAGAGTTGTTACATTTCAGTTCTAACCCCCATCAACACCTTGTTATTAAGGGCTAGAATATGGTAGATTTTCCTAGTATTTGAGATATTTTCAGGTCTTTTACGTTTCAAAGTTTCAAGTGTGTTTTTTCAGTTTCACCATATTTAATGTCATGTCTAAAACAATTTCTTTATCTTTTGGCATTAGGCGACATGCAATTGGATGCCCAACTAGCTTTGCACACATGCCATGGTTATGTAATCCACATATCACATTAAATCTCTATTTTTTTTATTTATCAATATATAAACACGCAACTTAAAGGGACACTCTCAGTTTTTCGAACGAGTATCATCTTGTTTGAATTTTCGAAAAGGAGTTCTATACTTCTCACTTCTTTCGCATGTCACTGTCACATATGCAACTCTTATACCTGAACTATTATTGGACCTTCCAATTACAACATCAAACCCTAATTTGGATGCATGCATACAAATTCATTGAAGTATGCGATCGTGAAATTCAAACTCTTGTCCATTTATAAATTGATTGCCAACATCTATCTCCTTCACAACAACATGTTTGGCATCTAGAGACACAATATGTTTGGGAAAAACACCGGGATACACCATATCTAATGAAAACAATAACATAAAATATTCAAAAACATATGAAATTAAAAATAAATTGGCGGCAAATGAAAACAGACAGACTCAAAAATACATTTTTGGATGAGTTCATCCAGAATTCGAAAAGACATTTTCGAAAAGGAGTTCTATATTTCCCACTTCTTTCACATGCCATTGTCACAAATGCAACTCTTCTATCCGGACCATTATTGGACCTTCCAATTATAACACCAAGCCCTAATTTGGATGCATGCATACAAATCCATTGAAGTATGTGATCATAAAATTCAAACTCTTGTCAATTTGTAAATTGGTTTTCTACATCTACCTCCTTCACAACAACACGTTTGGCATCTAGAGACACAATATTTGGGAAAAACATTGGGATACGCCATATCTAATTAAAAGAATAACATAAAATATTCAAAAATAAATGAAATTGAAAACAAATTGGTGGCAAATGAAAACAAACATACTCCGAAATACGTTTCCGAATTCGACATAATTTTTTTCAGCTAACAAAACAAGATTAATGTGAGCAATGAGGATTGAAATAAACAATCTTTACTATAAATTCAATCTTTTGCTCCTTTTTATGTGATGAAACACAAGAATGGGTGTTTAGAGTGGAATCTTGATTGAGAATGAAAGAGTTTTTTAAAAGCGTTTTGAGCAAAAGTTGGTATGAGATCTGGTTATGCAAGATATTGTTTTATTAAAAAACTTGTTTGATATTTTTGAAAATACATCTCCAAAAACGACTGAAATGCAAAGGAGGCAGGATTTCAAATTTCCGCTTCAAAATTTCAGAAATACACTTTCGAAAAAGCCACTAGTCTACTAAACAATCAATAAATATTTTGGACATGTCTGGAAATACATCTCCGTAATAAAATTTTAAAAAAAACATGTGGTAACACTCAAATTTGTGTTGAACAATTTATTTGTGCAACTTTTTGAGGTATTTTTGTTTATATAGTTTCAATTAAACAATTTAATCAAGATAGTCAAACAATTTGATTGTATTATATAAATAGCATATAAATATTTTATTAGAGTTAATTGTTGATTCTTATTTTGAAGCTTGATGAAATTCATTATATTTTATGACATTGAGCTCTTTTTCCTATGACATTCATTATATTTTATGACATTGAGCTCTTTCAATTAGATAGTATTTAATATACAACAGAATAGAGTAAGCACAGGGACTGAAATGTTTTAGTATACAATTGATTTATGCTTTTAACAAAATGTTTCGGTCCATAGATTAAAGTATGCTTTTCTACATCTTATGAATAGCATGTTTGGTGACATTTCTTGAAGCATATTATATTGACCATCATTTAAGTCCCTAGCAAGTTATAACCAATTTGTTCACATTGTCTGCTATGCTGTTTAAGAACAAAATACTTTGACAGATGT
>CAWUDS030005745.1:0-35322 GCA_963859935.3 Lathyrus sativus | reverse complement strand
ATAAAGTAAAGAAATGCCTAAGTAAAAATATAGGAGAAAGTGCATAAATATGCACTGATCACTCATCACGCTGGGAGCGCTTAAGCGTCTCCCCATGAACATAAACCTTAGGATCTATGACATTTTGATATTAATGATTATAGGAATACCTTAACGAATATAATGAGAAAGATTTTTAGACAATGGCAATGATAATTCTAAAATACAAAAGTGTACAGACAAGTGTTTGACACTGGTTGGCTTGTGGATTTTTCTCAACCGGTACTCGTAATGTCTTGAAAACTCTTCGAATGGGGATAAAAAGAGATAATCTTCTTATAGGATGATATATTTGTGATCATAGTCTATATATAGAATGATAATCATTTATAATTCTCATTATTTCGAAATGGATTATCTTGACATCCACTTATATTTAAGCACATATTCAATTAAATAATTAATTATTAAATATAATTAATTAATTTATTTACTTACTCAACCGATTAAGATTCTTATATATATATATATATATATATATATATATATATATATATATATATATATATATATATATATATATATATATATATATATATATATATATATATATATATATATATATATATATATATATATATATATATATATATATATATATATATATATATATATATATATATATATATATATATATATATATATATATATATATATATATATATATATATATATATATATATTGCTCTGTCCCGCTCATCACACGGGGTCGGCCCAATCCATCTCTCCGTCGTGGAGGGCCTAACTCATTGATCAGTTGTCGTTCGCGGACCAAAACGAGTGTTTTTGATGAAAACGTAATAAAACGACAATTCAACTCGGATATCGTCTCAACGATTCTTTTATGTGATTAATCTACCAAATTCGAAATGGAGGGGGAGTTGGTTTGGTTTCTGATCGAAAAATAAAGAAAGTGCAATTAAGCGGTTAAAATAAGTGATTATCAAAATAAGTCAATCTACTGTTTTCGGTTCCGGCTTATCACAGGTTTCTACCTTACCAATTTCCTAAGCGATTTCGATCTCTATTCGATTCCTATGTCAATTAACAAGCGCAAAAGACATAAACAAGATTAAGAATCCTATATTTCAAATTAAGCAAACGGATTAAGTTTTCGTGAATTAAGCAAACACGAATTATAAACGCGAATTAACGACAAAGCGACGTAACGACGAATAAAAGCTAAGGATGCAATCATACGAATTTAATCAAAATAATTCTATAAACTAACAGATTAAGCAAAAGCAATTCATAGAATAGTGTTTAAAGAGAAACGAATTAGATTGATAAAGTAAAAACCTCAAAGCGTTGGAACACGATTACAGCAGAATGACTCTAAGGAATTAGCTCTCAATGGTTCTCTCAAAGCTCCGAATGTATTTTTCGTGAAAATGTAAGTAGGTGAACAGTAACACGAGTATTTTTCCTTTAAAAAGAAATCAAATTCGGGTCATAACCCAACTGGGTCGAAAACATAACCCAGGCCCAATACATGACCCAACACTAAAATAAAATTCTAATGCAGTAACTTCAAACGGAATTCTGGAATTTTGGGCTCCGAATCTGAGTTCGACTCCAACACGAAAGTCGTAGCTCTCTCTCTTAGCTTTCCGGCGAATTTTAGAACGCCTCAAACGGATTTCCGGAACTCCAGTGATGATCGTTTCCGTGTAGACTGCTAAAGATGAAAAATAAGTGCGGAAATCAAATTAAGCCAAAATTAAATAAAATATAAAAACAAAATAAAACATAAAAATAATCAAGATAAAGTAAAGAAATGCCTAAGTAAAAATATAGGAGAAAGTGCATAAATATGCACTGATCACTCATCACGCTGGGAGCGCTTAAGCGTCTCCCCATGGACACAAACCTTAGGATCTATGACATTTTGATATTAATGATTATAGGAATACCTTAACGAATATAATGAGAAAGATTTTTAGACAATGGCAATGATAATTCTAAAATACAAAAGTGTACAGACAAGTGTTTGACACTGGTTGGCTTGTGGATTTTTCTCAACCGGTACTCGTAATGTCTTGAAAACTCTTCGAATGGGGATAAAAAGAGATAATCTTCTTATAGGATGATATATTTGTGATCATAGTCTATATATAGAATGATAATCATTTAGAATTCTCATTATTTCGAAATGGATTATCTTGACATCCACTTATATTTAAGCACATATTCAATTAAATAATTAATTATTAAATATAATTAATTACTTTATTTACTTACTCAACGGATTAAGATTCTTATATATATATATATATATATATATATATATATATATATATATATATATATATATATATATATATATATATATATATATATATATATATATATATATATATATATATATATATATATATATATATATATATATATATATTGCTCTGTCCCGCTCATCACACGGGGTCGGCCCAATCCATCTCTCCGTCGTGGAGGGCCTAGCTCATTGATCATTTGTCGCGCGCGGACCAAAACGAGTGTTTTTGATGAAAACATAATACAACGACAATTCAACTCGGATATCGTCTCAAAGATTCTTTTATGTGATTAATCTACCAAATTCGAAATGGAGGGGGAGTTGGTTTGGTTTATGATCGGAAAAATAAAGAAAGTGCAATTAAGCGGTTAAAATAAGTGATTATCAAAATAAGTCAATCTACTGTTTTCGGTTCCGGCTTATCACGGGTTTCTACCTTACCAATTTCCTAAGCGATTTCGATCTCTATTCGATTCCTATGTCAATTTACAAGCGCAAAAGACATAAACTAGATTAACAATCCTATATTCCAAATTAAGCAAACGGATTAAGTTTTCGTGAATTAAGCAAACACGAATTATAAACGCGAATTAACGACAAAGCGACGTAACGACGAATAAAAGCTAAGGATGCAATCATACGAATTTAATCAAAACAATTCTATAAACTAACAGATTAAGCAAAAGCAATTCATAGAATAGTGTTTAAAGAGAAACGAATTAGATTGATAAAGTAAAAACCTCAAAGCGTTGGAACACGATTACAGCAGAATGACTCTAAGGAATTAGCTCTCCATGGTTCTCTCAAAGCTCCGAATGTATTTTTCGTGAAAATGTAACTAGGTGAACAGTAACACGAGTATTTTTCCTTTAAAAAGAAAGCAAATTCGGGTCATAACCCAACTGGGTCGAAAACATAACCCAGGCCCAATACATGACCCAACACTAAAATAAAATTCTAATGCAGTAACTTCAAACGGAATTCTGGAATTTTGGGCTCCGAATCTGACTTCGACTCCAACACGAAAGTCGTAGCTCTCTCTCTTAGCTTTCCGGCGAATTTTAGAACGCCTCAAACGGATTTCCGGAACTCCAGTGATGATCGTTTCCGTGTAGACTGCTAAAGATGAAAAATAAGTGCGGAAATCAAATTATATAAGAATCTTAATCGGTAGAGTAAGTAAATAAAATAATTAATTATATTTAATAATTAATTATTTAATTGAATATGTGCTTAAATATAAGTTGATGTCAAGATAATCCATTTCGAAATAATGAGAATTCTAAATGATTATCATTCAATATATAGGCTATGATCTCAAATATATCATCCTATAAGAAGATTATCTCTTTTTATCCCCATTCGAAGAGTTTTCAAGACATTACGAGTACCGGTTGAGAAAAATCCACAAGCCAACCAGTGTCAAACACTTGTCTGTACACTTTTGTATTTTAGAATTATCGTTGTTATTGTCTAAAAATCTTTCTCATTATATTCGTTAAGGTATTCCTATAATCATTAATATCAAAATGTCATAGATCCTAAAGTTTGTGTCAATGGGGAGACGCTTAAGCGCTCCCAGCGTGATGAGTGATCAGTGCATATTTATGCACTTGCTCCTATATTTTTACTTAGGCATTTCTTTACTTTATCTTAATTATTTTTATGTTTTATTTTTTTTTATATTTTACTTTATTTTTGGCTTAATTTGATTTCCGCACTTATTTTTTCAGCTTTAGCAGTCTGCACGGAAACAATCATAACTGGAGTTCCGGAAATCCGTTTGAGGCATTCTAAAAATCGCCGGAATGCTAAGAGAGAGCGCTACGACTATCGTGTTGGAGTCGAAGTCAGATTCGGAGCCCAAAATTCCAGAATTCCGTTTGAAGTTACTGCATTAGAATTTTATTTTAGTGTTGGGTCATGTATTGGACCTGGGTTATGTTTTCGACCCAGTTGGGTTATGACCCGAATTTGCTTTCTTTTTAAAGGAAAAATACTCGTGTTACTGTTCACCTAGTTACATTTTCACGAAAAATACATTTGGAGCTTTGAGAGAACCATGGAGAGCTAATTCCTTAGAGTCATTCTGCTGTAATCGCGTTCCAACGCTTTGAGGATTTTACTTTATCAATCTAATTCGTTTCTCTTTAAACACTATTCTATGAATTACTTTTGCTTAATTTGTTAGTTTATAGAATAGTTTTGATTAAATTCGTATGATTGCATCCTTAGCTTTTATTCGTCGTTACGTCGCTTTGTCGTTAATTCGCGTTTATAATTCGTGTTTGCTTAATTCACGAAAACTTAATCCGTTTGCTTAATTTGGAATATAGGATTGTTAATCTAGTTTATGTCTTTTGCGCTTGTTAATTGACATAGGAATCGAATAGGGATCGAAATCGCTTAGAAAATTTGTAAGGTAGAAACCCGTGATAAGCCGAAACCGAAAACAGTAGATTGACTTATTTTGATAATCACTTATTTTAACCGCTTAATTTCATTTTCTTTATTTATCCGATCAGAAACCAAACCAACTCCCCCTCCATTTCGAATTTGGTAGATTAATCACATAAAAGAATCCTTGAGACGATATCCGAGTTGAATTGTCGCTGTATTACGTTTTCATCAAAAACACTCGTATTGATCCGCGCGCGACAACTGATCAATGAGCTAGGCCCTCCACGACGGAGAGATGGATTGGGTCGACCCCGTGTGATGAGCGGGACAGAGCAATGAATATTAAAAAAGAATATAATTTATTAAAAAATAAATTTAAATACATATTTTGATTTAATTGATGAACTCAAACTTATTAAGAATTTGTTGGGCACTAAAATCAAAAGTAAATAAGACTATGGCATAAAATTGTTTCAAAATTAATAATTACTCCATAATATCTAATTTTTAATTCTTCTTAAAATCATGTGGGATTAATTATCTAATGACCATTTGAATAATAAATGTATTAAAGTATCAATCTTAAAACTTTTATATAGTGTGTTATATTTGAGTAGAAGAACTAAAAGTTTATATGAATCTTGTATGTATTGTTGTATGTCAGTTTGGTTATTCTTTTCACGTCATAACATTATTTTAATGTGAAAATGAAGAAGATACAATATGTAATTTGTAGGGAGAAATGCGTCTAGTGGTGTCTCAATAGTTTTCTAGACACACTAAAAGAAATATGACAAAGTATGACAAATTCCCTTTTGTCCAAATTTAATACAAAATACAACTTATCTCGTTATTGAAGGAATCAATTGGTACAAAACTTTAAAAAAAGGATGTTGTCTTGTAAGCCAACCTCATCAAATAATATTAAATCTTCTTAATTTTAGTGTCTATACTTTCATTCAAGCACATGAAAGAAATTTCTTTAAATCATTATTTTGTGTTATGTAATTTATATTTTATCTCATTAAAATATAACTAAAATAAATAAATTAAAAAAGATATAAATTTGAAAAAAGTTGATAAAAAAATAATAAGCTAATTTTCCTATTTTATTAAAAAACTGTATGACCTTTATTTTATTATAATCTTTTAAAATAAAAACGATAATCTTCTCTAAAAGAATAGTCATGTATACTTTGTTTTATCTATTATAATAATAATAATAATAATAATAATAATAATAATAATAATAATAATAATAATAATAATAATAATAATAATAATAATAATAATAATAATAATAAAAATAATATGTGATATTTTATTAGGAATAAATGTCAGAGTATTATGTCAGAGTATTATGTGATATTGATATATTAACCTCTCTTCTATTTTATTTTTTAGATTAAATTAATATCAAGGCTAAAAGAATTGACCTATTTATATTGAATTTAGATAAAATTTGATGTAATGAAAGAAATAATTGAAGAATGACACTATATTTTTTATTTAATACATCAAAGATAGTAAACAAGGAGACACGTCCGTTGCTAAAGGAGACAAGTTTTGTCTCAAACAATGTGCCACTACGGATCTTAAAAAAAGGAAGAGAAGCATAAGCTTCCATATGCTTCAGTTGTGCGAAGTCTTATGTATGCTTAAGTTTGCACCCGTCCCGAATTAGCATACATTGTATGAGTTCTTGGCAGATATCTAAGCAACCCTGGTATGTAACACTAGATAGTACGTGTAATGTGCTACCTGAAGAGAACAAGAGACTTCATGCTCACTTATAGAAAGTCATTGGGTATTCTGACTAAGATTTTAAAAATAAATGTAAAATATAGTTATTACAGTTAAATAAAAAATAGAATGTCTATTTTTACTATGCAACTCTAACCTCCACCAAATAATATTTTTAGTTTAAAAAAATCATAAACTTTCAATCACGTCGGCCTATAAAATATAAGTAAAAATGTATGTTATTGAACAATATAATATTTACTTACGAGGAAAAATACATTATTGATTCAAATATTTTTATATTGATTCAAATATATTAGTAATGCCATTCCAAATTAATATTTATATACGTGAAAAAACACATCATTGATTAATTTATTTATATATACATGAAAAAAAAAATTATTTTTATAAACGAAAACTACTTTAATTTTTCTAAGTTCTGTATAATATTAATTTATCAATAATTTTTTTACATATGTGAAAAAATTATTTAAAAAAAAATATTATTGTTATAAACGGAACAACTTTATTAAAACATTAAAACAATTATAACATGAACATAAAGTTATTGATCAAAATATTGAATAATAATGACAAAAATTTTACTATTGATTCTGGTATTTTTATAAATAACGTCAAAATAAAAATAATATTTATATAAATAATAATATACTTTTGATTCTAATATTTTGTATATGAAATTAACTATAGGCATTAATTTATTATGTCTTTTTAATTGAATAATTTAATTTTTTTAAAATCATTTTTATTATATTTTTAAAAAATACACATACTATATCAATATCCGTGTGGACGTATAAATATCTCACTAATTGACAATAAAAGAGATGAGATTAAATTTTAAATTTCTATACTAATATTAAAATTAGATGAAAATCAGTCTTAAGGGACTTCATTTTGATAATTCAATTATAAATATTATATTAATTGCTTTATATTAATACATTAATTTTTTTATTATGAAATAAAGTAGGTAAAAAATATAAATATATTTTATTAGGAATAAATGTCAGAGTATTATGTGATATTGATATATTAACCTCTCTTCTATTTTATTTTTTAGATTAAATTAATATCAAGGCTAAAAGAATCGACCTATTTATATTGAATTTAGATAAAATTTGATGTAATGAAAGAAATAATTGAAGAATGATACTATATTTTTTATTTAATACATGAATGATAGAAAACCAGGAGACACGTCCGTTGCTAAAGGAGACAAGTTTTGTCTCAAACAATGCCTTACGACGGATCTTAAAAAAAGGAAGAGATGCATAAGGTTCCATATGCTTCAGTTGTTGGAAGTCTTATGTATGCTTAAGTTTGCACCCGTCCCGACTTAGCATACATTGTAATAGTTCTTGGCAGATATCTAAGCAACCCTGGTATGTAACACTAGATAGTACGTGTAATGTGCTACTTGAAGAGAACAAGAGACTTCATGCTCACTTATAGAAAGTCATTGGGTATTCTGACTCATTTTAAAAATAAATGTAAAATAAAGTTATTACAGTTAAATAAAAAATGGAATGTATATTTTTACTATGCAACTCTAACCTTCACCAAATAATATTTTTTGTTTAAAAAATCATAAATTTTCAATCACGTCGGCCTATAAAATAGAAGTAAAAATGTATCTTACTGAACAATATAATATTTACTTACGAGGAAAAATACATTATTGATTCAAATATTTTTATATTGATTCAAATATATTAGTAATGTCATTCCATAATTAATATTTATATACGTGAAAAAACACATCATTGATTAATTCATTTATATATACATGAAAAAAAATTATTTTTATAAACGGAAACTACTTTAATTGTTCTAAGTACTGTATAATATTAATTTATCAATAATTTTTTTACATATTTGAAAAAATTATTTAAAAAAAATATTATTGTTATAAACGGAACAACTTTATTAAAACATTAAAACAATTATAAAATGAACATCAAGTTATTGATCAAAATATTGAATAATAATGACAAAAATTTTATTATTGATTCTGGTATTTTTATAAATAACGTCAAAATAAAAATAGTATTTATATAAATAATAATATACTGTTGATTCTAATATTTTGTATATGAAATTAACTATAGGAATTAATTTATTATGTCTTTTTAATTGAATAATTTAATTTTTTTAAAATCATTTTTATTATATTTGAAAAAAATACGCATACCATATCAATATCCGTGTGAACGTATAAATATCTCACTAATTGACAATAAAAGAGATGAGATTAAATTTGAATTTCTATACTAATATTAAAATTAGATGAAAATCAGTCTTAAGGTGACTTCATTATAATAATTCAATTATAAATATTATATTAATTGCTTTATATTAATACATTAATTTTTTTGTTATGAAATAAAGTAGGTAAAAAATATAAATATATTTTATTAGGAATAAATGTCAGAGTATTATGTGATATTGATATATTAACCTCTCTTCTATTTTATTTTTTAGATTAAATTAATATAAGGGTAAAAGAATTGGCCTATTTATATTGAATTTAGATAAAATTTGATGTAATATAAGAAATAATTGAAGAATTGTTAGTGCAAAGGTGAATAAATGATGAACAAAGGAAATATTCTATTAAGAATGACGACTACAAAACATGATAAAAGTTACAATGATTGTCACCCTATTTATAAGCTAAAACTAGGGTTACTAGAATAAGATAAAATACTAAAATACCCTCTAACAAACTTAGGGGCTAAGGAAAATAGTACAACTAAATAAATATGAATTACTATTAATATTCTAATAAGAATGACATTATATTTTTTATTTTATACATGAAAGATAGTAAACCAGGAGACACGTCCGTGGCTAAAGGAGACAAGTTTTGTCTCAAACAATGCCCCACTACGGATCTTAAAAAAAGGAAGAGATGCATAAGGTTTCACATGCTTCAGTTGTGGGAAGTCTTATGTATGCTTAAGTTTGCACCCGACTTAGCATTCATTGTAAGAGTTCTTGGCAGATATCTATGCAACCCTGGTATGTAACGCTAGATAGTACGTGTAATGTGCTACGTGAAGAGAACAAGAGACTTCATGCTCACTTATAGAAAGTCATTGGGTATTCTGACTCAGATTTTAAAAATAAATGTAAATTAAGTTATTACGGTTAAATAAAAAATGGAATGTCTATTTTTACTATGCAACTCTAACCTCCACCAAATAATATTTTTAGTTTAAAAAAATCATAAATTTTCAATCACGTCGGCCTATAAAATATAAGTGAAAATGTATGTTATTGAATAATATAATATTTACTTACGAGGAAAAATACATTATTGATTCAAATATTTTTATATTGATTCAAATATATTAGTAATGCCATTCCAAAATTAATATTTATATACGTGAAAAAACACATCATTGATTAATTTATTTATATATACATGAAAAAAAAAATTATTTTTATAAACGAAAACTACTTTAATTTTTCTAAGTTCTGTATAATATTAATTTATCAATAATTTTTTTACATATGTGAAAAAATTATTTAAAAAAAAATATTATTGTTATAAACGGAACAACTTTATTAAAACATTAAAACAATTATAACATGAACATAAAGTTATTGATCAAAATATTGAATAATAATGACAAAAATTTTACTATTTGATATTTTTATAAACAATGTCAAAATAAAAAAAATATTTATATAAATAATAAGATATTGTTGATTCTAATATTTTATATATGAAATTAACTATAGGCATTAATTTATTATGTATTTTTAATTGAATAATTTAATTTTTTTAATATCATTTTTATTATATTTTTAAAAAATACACATACTATATCAATATCGGTGTGAACGTATAAATATCTCACTAATTGACAATAAAAATAATAATTAAAAATCAACCTCATCACTTTCTTCAGTTGGACGTGAGTTTACTTGCAGAACTTTTGTAATTTTAAAACATCTGCTAATAAAACTATGATAGGAAGTGTTTTTTGTTATGCATATTATAATTTCATATTTTATATTTTAATAGGTAACTTTAATGTTGATAAATGTCTCTTTAAATAAATGTGAATTATTGTGATCTATTAGATAATTACCAATATATGATCCCCAATATACGGTACACAAACAAATTATCTATTCTCCCCATCCAAAGAGACTTTGTGGCATAAAGAATATCGATTCATAACGAACCACAAAAGTCATCAACTTCTGAGTTTAGGATTATCGTCAAAGAATTTTTTCTCAATAGATCTCGGTATTCCTAAAATCAATTTATCGATCCTATAATTTTATACATGACTATTTTGATTCCGCATAAAATATATGTCATAATATGTTAAACATGTATATTGATTTGATTCAATTCTAACATTTTCAAGTCTGTCAAAATATGATTCAAACCATGTATAATATCATGATCCAGATCATCGCCTTATATATTTTTTTATAGTATTATGAGATTTTTTTTTTACTTTTTTAATTAATGTTGTACAATTCTCAAGATTTGTTATAATGGAAAGTAACACCTAGGTTTTATTTCTTTAAATTAGAATTAATACGTTTCTATCTTTTTCTAATGACAAATCCTTTACTCGTTGGTTTTTCTCTCAACCCAAGAGTTATAATACATATTTGTGCAACATTGGACATTGTAATTTTCTTTTATTTTTTCAATTAAATTCGTACTTGAATTATTTTTCATCTCGATGAAAGTTTTTTTTTGCATATGCATACACAATTTTCAAAATTTGTTCTAAATTAAAGTAACATTTAGATTAATCTCCGCGAAGTCTATTTTACAAAATTTTCTATTTTAATTAGTTTTATAGCATTTTTATGTCATGCTATTTTTATATTTTATAGGAATAATTATTTAATTTCACATACATAAGTTATATTTTAAATATTTTTCTCGTTTATTTTTTTTAATATGTTTGAGCCAAACTAAATGATTACATTAAATTTTAGTTTGACTTTAATATTAGAGAATTAAAACTTATTGATTATATATAGATTATTTGTAATGTATAAAAATATCAACAGTTTTATCCAAACTAAAATAATTTTTTTAAGTAAGTTACATTTTAAGTTTTAATATTATTTATAACTTTTTAAAGTTTTGATTATTTCTTATATACAAAAGTATCAACTAAAAAAATCCTTCCTACGCTAAATAAAATTTAAAAAGGGTTCCGTTTCTTTAAGTTACTTTTTTTAGACATTTTTAGTATTATATTTATACATTTATTCATATAAGAAAGAACTTTACTTTCATATAAACTTATTTCTTGCATATTTATTTATTTATAAATTAAATTGCTTATTGTTAATTATGAACATAGTTGATAAATAATATAAAGTATCATCTCAAATTGGGAACACTCAAAAAATTGTAAATAGTAGAAAAGCATGAAGCACCCAAAAAATTTGTTAGTAGTAGAAAAGTAAAAATTTGTTAGTAGTAGAAAAAGAGGAAATTTGATGGCGTTGATTGATGAGTCATCAATACAACATCGATGCAACTACTAATACAACTATTATGATAGGAAGTGTTTAATGTTATACATATTATAAATTCATATTTTATATTTTAATATGTAATTTTAATGTTGATAAATGTCGATTTAAGTAAATGTGAATTATAGTGATCTATTAAATAATTTTTAAAAAGTTTATTTTTTATTCTATTATAATTATATTTTTCATAAAAATAGTTTAATTTTTTTATTGGAAAAAGACCATTTCAATTTTATTAATTCTCTATAGTCTATAGTTAGAATATTTTTATAAAAATACTTTTTCTGTATACATATAAATTATATTCAAGATGACAACACACAATTAGGAGTAGATTGTGTTTAAAGCTAACTAATTCCAACTAGGATATAATTGCAAACTAAATAGTAGAAAAGATTAACCACATGGGTCTTAAATGTTGATTCCAATGCAGAAAACATTAATTAAATTGATTCTGATCTTGATGTTGGTGGTTCATACTTCCAAAATACAACATTTCAATAAAAAACAATTACTTGTTTGTTTCTAAATCCATATGATTGGATTGTTAGATATTTTATTAATATTTGAGAAAAAAATGGGATAATTTAGTTTAATGCTATTCATTATGGTGTAATTTAAATATTTCAACTAATTTAATTTATCTTAATGACATAATTTATTTTAATATTATTCAATACTAAAATAAATTTAAAATATAACAAAATTAATGTCTCTCCTAATTAAGAGTATTTTAAAATTACACGTGGAACCTATATCCATTAATATAACTACAAATTAATTTTTTCAAAAATATAAAATAATTAGCATTAGAACATATTATACATGAAACACATGGACTAAATTTGGACGAAAATCATATTTTATTATTTTTTTCACTTTCTTACATTAGTTAACCCATATCCCTAAATATAACTACAAATGAAATTTTTAAAATAACACGTGAAACCCATATCCCTAAATATAACTACAAATGAAATTTTTTTAAAATACAAAATAATTAGTATTAAAACATATTATACATGAAACACTTAGACTAAATTTGGACGGAAAGCTTTTTTTTATTATTTTCTCACTTTCTTACATTAGTTAACTTATACATCAAATAAAATATTTTTAGATATATATCAAACATTCTTTTTGTATAAAATTGTTTTTAAAGTTAAAAAATATAATTATTATCATAAAACTTTAATTTCATTTATAAAGCTCTTATTTTTAAATTAGACTTAAAAGTAACTTTTACAATTGAAAATAACTCGGTCAAATAATACCTTAAACAATTGTCTATTTTATCTCCATATTAAACTATGCCTAAAATAAATTGGTCGAATATACAACAAATCACTAATTAATTCATCAGTCGCTAATTAATCTGCCTAATTAATATACAATATATGGCACTGTTCACACTCGTTTTCATTTTGATATTGGTGATTCATACTTCCAAAATACAACATTTCAATAAAAAAAAATTAGTTGTTTGTTTCTTAATTCATATTATTGAAGCGTTAGATATTTTATTAATGTTTGAGAAAAAAATGGGATAATTTAGTTTAATGTTATTCATTACGGTGTAATTTAGATATATCATCTAATTTATTTTAATATTATTCAATACAAAAACAAATTTAAAATATAACAAAATAAATGTCTCTCCTAATTAAGGGTATTTTTAAATTACACGTGGAACCTATATCCATAAATATAACTACAAATTAAATTTTTAAAAAGTATAAAATAATTAGCATTTGAACTTATTGTACATGAAACACTTGGACTAAATTTGGACAAAAATCATATTTTATTATTTTCTCACTTTCTTACATTAGTTAACTTATACATCAAATAAAATATTTTCAAATATATATCAAACATTTTTTTGTATAAAATTGTTTTTAAAGTTAAAACATTTAAGTATTATCATAAAACTTTAATTTTATTTATAAAGCTCTTATTTTTAAATTAGACTTAAAAGTAACTTTTACAACTCTTGGATCATACGCGGTATTTTAAAACAAAGAGATATCATAGATTTAATTCGGAACGAATGGGACCGACTTCTGAACTCCCAAAAGTTTAAGGCGTCGGTTTTTTACAAAGTGCTGATTGATGACGACACAAGGGTGCCTTGGAGAACCTTGATTAGAAACAATAAGCGCCGACCGCGAGCAGTGTTTTGTTTCTTGCAAGCTTGTCAGAGAAAACGTGCAACCAAGGATATATTAAAGCGGTTTGGCATGATTCAAAACAGTCAGTGCAGCTTATGTCAAACTGAGGAAGAGACGATGAATCATCTTTTTTTCTGTTGCCAACGGACTAGACACATCTGGATCAAGGTGCTCCAATGGTTTAACGTATGTCATTCACCTCAACATTGGGAAGCAGAGCCGGTTTGGATCAGTAAAATGACAAAAGGGAAAGGGTGGAAAGTGGATGTTTTTAAAATGTTAGTGGCCGAAACCTTCCACTGCATTTGAGGGTATCGTAATAGTATCACTTTTGGTAACAGTGTAGATAATACAACCGTGGATACTAACTTTATAGATAACGTAATCTACAGAGGTTGGCAAAATCCTAAAATTAGAAAACATCTAGTTAATTATATGATGTAATTGGATCTTTTTGTTGGGTTGGATCCTCCAGGATAACCTTATGCTGTACTAACTATTTTTTGAATTAATATATATTCTTCCTTTGATTCAAAAAATAACTCGTTCAAACAATACCTTAAACAATTGTCTATTTTATCTCCATATTAAACTATGCCTAAAATAAATTTATGCAATTATTTACATAGTTTATAACTGATTCACATGAACTAAATTCAAACATTGTAAAAAAAATTGAGTCGACATGATGCATATCACAGCAGCAAACACACTGATTAACCATACTACACATAGGCGTAAACAACCTTCCAACCTCGCAAATTCCTCGGACGACTTCACAAACGAATTCATAATAATCAAACCTCATGAACAATTAATTCTTAAATCGAAAAATAGATTCACAACGATCCAACCTCGTAAACGAACAATTCTCAACTTTGCAAAACGATACATAATCAAAACGAATTGCAACCGATAATCAAACCGTATATATCAATAAAACAGAACTCATGAACGCGTATGCATATCAACAGCTCAAATTAACATATACATTACCAATCTTGAAATCAAAATTAACAAAAGAAAAACAGAATTTACACATTTGTGAGCCATGACAACAACATGCGTATCAAATTATAAAGCCAATTAACATGAAATGCGACACAAACTCGGCCTTGAAACAATGCATACACAAAATTCAATCACCCTCAGCATACACAAATTATAAAACCTAATTGTGGTTGTACATTGAATGTTGACCAGAATAATATAAATTACAAAAGGTTGATGCTAAGAATCGAACCTGGGACCTTTAATTATATCACAACGGTTAGGTTAATTAACTGTTGTGATATGACGCGCGCTTTCTAGAATACAACAATGGTGCTAAGACTGTGATTGTAAGTACTACATATACAACCACACGCTACATAATAAAAATGTATTAATTATCTAATGACCATTTGAATAATAAATGTATTAAATTATCAATCTTAAAACTTTTATATAGAGTGCTATAGTTGAGTAGAAGAACTAAAAGTTTATTTGAATTTTGTGTGTGTTGTTTTATGTCGGTTTGGTTAGTCTTTTCACATCACAACGTTGTTTTAATGTGGAAATTAAGAAGATACAAGTTGTAATTTGTAGGGAAAAATGCGTCTAGTGGTGTGTCAATAGTTTTCTAGACACGCTAAAAGAATTATGACAAAGTATGACAAATTCCCTTTTGTCCAAATTTAATACAAAATACAACTTATCTCATTGTTGAAGGAATCAATTGATACAAAACTTTCAAAAAGGATGTTGTCTTATAAGCCAACCTCATCAAATAATATAAAATCTTCTTAAATTTAGTGTCTATACTTTTATTCAAGCACAGGAAAGAAACCTCTTAAAATCATTATTTTGTGTTATGTAATTTATATTTTATCTCATAAAAATATAACTATAATAAATAAATTAATAACATATAAATTTGAAAAAAGTTTATAAAATAATAATAAGCTAATTTTTCAATTTTATTAAAAAATTGTATGACCTTTTTTTATTGTAAATTTTTAAAATAAAAAGGATAATCTTCTCTAAAAGAATAGTCATATATACTTTGTTTTATCTATAATAATAATAATAGTAATAATAATAATAATAATAATAATAATAATAATAATAATAATAATAATAATAAAAATAATAATAATAATAATAAATAATAATAATAATAATATGTGTTATATGCTTTCTAAAATAGTATATAAACTATAGAATAATTGTTACTCTTAATGAAGTTGAATCACCCTTTTTTTAACCATATTTCAAATATAATTTAAAGAATGAATATTAAAAAAGAATATAATTTCTTAAAAAATAAATTTAAATACATATTTTGATTTAATTGATGAACTCAAACTTATTAAGAATTTGTTGGCCACTAAAATCAAAAGTAAATAAGACTATGGCATAAAATTGTTTCAAAATTAATAATTACTCCATAATATCTAATTTTTAATTCTTCTTAAAATCATGTGGGATTAATTATCTAATGACCATTTGAATAATAAATGTATTAAAGTATCAATCTTAAAACTTTTATATAGTGTGTTATATTTGAGTAGAAGAACTAAAAGTTTATATAAATCTTGTATGTATTGTTGTATGTCGGTTTGGTTATTCTTTTCACGTCATAACATTATTTTAATGTGAAAATGAAGAAGATACAATATGTAATTTGTAGGGAGAAATGCGTCTAGTGGTGTCTCAATAGTTTTCTAGACACACTAAAAGAATTATGACAAAGTATGACAAATTCCCTTTTGTCCAAATTTAATACAAAATACAACTTATCTCGTTATTGAAGGAATCAATTGGTACAAAACTTTAAAAAAAGAATGTTGTCTTGTAAGCCAACCTCATCAAATAATATTAAATCTTCTTAATTTTAGTGTCTATACTTTCATTCAAGCACATGAAAGAAATTTCTTAAAATCATTATTTTGTGTTATGTAATTTATATTTTATCTCATTAAAATATAACTAAAATAAATAAATTAAAAAACATATAAATTTGAAAAAAGTTGATAAAAAAAATAATAAGCTAATTTTCCTATTTTATTAAAAAACTGTATGACCTTTATTTTATTATAAATTTTTAAAATAAAAACGATAATCTTCTCTAAAAGAATAGTCATGTATACTTTGTTTTATCTATTATAATAATAATAATAATAATAATAATAATAATAATAATAATAATAATAATAATAATAATAATAATAATAATATGTGTCATATGCTTTCTAAAATAGTATATAAACTATAGAATAATTGTTACTCATAATGAAGTTGAATCACCTTTTTTTAACCATATTTCAAATTTAACTTAAAGAATGAATATTAAAAAAGAATATAATTTATTAAAAAATAAATGTAAATAAATATTTTGATTTAATTGATGAACTCAAACTTATTAAGAATTTGTTGGCTACTAAAATCAAAAGTAAATAATACTATCGCATAAAATTGTTTCAAAATTAATAATTACTCCATAATATCTAATTTTTTATTCTTCTTAAAATCATGTGGGATTAATTATCTAATGACCATTTGAATAATAAATGTATTAAAATATCAATCTTAAAACTTTTTTATAGTGTGTTATATTTGAGTAGAAGAACTAAAAGTTTATATGAATCTTGTATGTATTGTTGTATGTCGGTTTGGTTATTCTTTTCACGTCACAACATTGTTTTAATGTGAAAATGAAGAAGATACAAGTTGTAATTTGTAAGGAGAAATGCATCTAGTGGTGTCTCAATAGTTTTCTAGACACGCTAAAAGAATTATGACAAAGTATGACAAATTCCCTTTTGTCCAAATTTAATACAAAATACAACTTATCTCGTTATTGAAGGAATCAATTGGTACAAAACTTTAAAAAAGGATGTTGTCTTGTAAGCCAACCTCATCAAATAATATTAAATCTTCTTAATTTTTAGTGTCTATACTTTCATTCAAGCACATGAAAGAAATTTCTTAAAATCATTATTTTGTGTTATGTAATTTATATTTTATCTAATTAAAATATAACTAAAATAAATAAATTAAAAAAAATAAATTTGAAAAAAGTTGATAAAATAATAATAAGCTAAAGTAGGTAAAAAAATATAAATATATTTTATTAGGAATAAATGTCAGAGTATTATGTGATATTGATATATTAACCTCTCTTCTATTTTATTTTTAAGATTAAATTAATATCAAGGCTAAAAGAATCGACCTATTTATATTGAATTTAGATAAAATTTGATGTAATGAAAGAAATAATTGAAGAATGACATTATATTTTTTATTTTATACATGAAAGATAGTAAACTAGGAG
Source organism: Lathyrus sativus (assembly GCA_963859935.3). Classification (NCBI taxonomy): domain Eukaryota; kingdom Viridiplantae; phylum Streptophyta; class Magnoliopsida; order Fabales; family Fabaceae; genus Lathyrus; species Lathyrus sativus. Next base: position 16,829 of record CAWUDS030005745.1, on the reverse strand, counting down.
ACACGTCCGTTGCTAAAGGAGACAAGTTTTGTCTCAAACAATGCCCCACTACGCATCTTAAAAAAAGAAGAGATGCATAAGGTTCCATATGCTTCAGTTGTGGGAAGTCTTATGTATGCTTAAGTTTGCACCCGTACCGACTTAGCATTCATTGTAAGAGTTCTTGGCAGATATCTATGCAACCCTGGTATGTAACACTAGATAGTAGGTGTAATGTGCTACCTGAAGAGAACAAGAGACTTCATGCTCACTTATAGAAAGTCATTGGGTATTCTGACTCATATTTTAAAAATAAATGTAAAATAAAGTTATTACGGTTAAATAAAAAATTGAATGCCTATTTTTACTATGCAACTCTAACCTCCACCAAATAATATTTTTAGTTTAAAAAAATCATAAATTTTCAATCACGTCGGCTATAAAATATAAGTAAAAATGTATGATATTGAACAATATAATATTTATTTACGAGGAAAAATACAGTATTTATTCAAATATTTTTATATTGATTCAAATATATAAGTAATGTCATTCCAAAATTAATATTTATATACGTGAAAAAACATATCATTGATTAATTTATTTATATATACATGAAAAAAATTATTTTTATAAACGAAAACTACTTTAATTTTTTCTAAGTACTGTATAATATTAATTTATCAATAATTTTTTTACATAAGTGAAAAAATTATTTAAAAAAAATATTATTGTTATAAACGGAACAACTTTATTAAAATATTAAAACAATTATAACATGAACATAAAGTTATTGATCAAAATATTGAATAATAATGACAAAAATTTTACTATTGATTCTGGTATTTTTATAAATAACGTCAAAATAAAAATAATATTTATATAAATAATAATATACTGTTGATTCTAATATTTTGTATATGGAATTAACTATAGGCATTAATTTATTATGTCTTTTTAATTGAATAATTTAATTTTTCTAAAATCATTTTTATTATATTTTAAAAAAATACGCATACCATATCAATATCCGTGTGAACGTATAAATATCTCACTAATTGACAATAAAAGAGATGAGATTAAATTTGAATTTCTATACTAATATTAAAATTAGATGAGAATCAGTCTTAAGGTGACTTCATTTTAATAATACAATTATAAATATTATATTAATTGCTTTATATTAATACATTATTTATTTTGTTATGAAATAAAGTAGGTAAAAAATATAAATATATTTTATTAGGAATAAATGTCAGAGTATTATGTGATATTGATATATTAACCTCTCTTCTATTTTATTTTTTAGATTAAATTAATATCAAGGCTAAAAGAATTGACCTATTTATATTGAATTTAGATAAAATTTGATGTAATGAAAGAAATAATTGAAGAATGACACTATATTTTTTATTTAATACATGAAAGATAGTAAACAAGGAGACACGTCCGTTGCTAAAGGAGACAAGTTTTGTCTCAAACAATGCGCCACTACGGATCTTAAAAAAAGGAAGAGAAGCATAAGGTTCCATATGCTTCAGTTAAGCGAAGTCTTATGTATGCTTAAGTTTGCACCTGTCCCGACTTAGCATACATTGTATGAGTGTTGCACCCTAAAATTTGCTCAACCTACTTCACTTGGTTTATGTTTCAATTACATTAGCATTTGCATATAGAGTCATGTACATAGTCTAATCATCTGCATAACATAGCATAGCAAATCATCCAACAAGGGACCAAGTACTATTCTTATCTCTATGAGCCTATCAAGAGGTTACTATGCAAATTCAATCTTATCCAAGTCATTAGAAAGAAATTGAAATCTAAGAAGTCAGTGGATCAAACAGTGGGTCTCTCTCCTATCTTGAGGGTATATGAAGATCATCAAAGAAGTTGTGAGCTGAGAATTGAGCATGGAGGGTATATAGACATCATAGAGGACATGGGGAGTCATTTTGAAAGTGAGACAAGTCATTGATGTGATCACAAGAGCTGCAGTTGAAGACAGTCAACTAGGGTTTCATCTGGGTCAACCCTGGGTCAACCCTAGGTCAAATGACTGATTGAAAGGCATCAAGGTCTATTTGAGAGATGTGGGGTTCATCATTTGACATATAGATAAGGATGTGGTGTTGTGCCAAGAAGAAATCAAGAGAAATCAAGAAGAAGAGGAGTTTCTAAATTAGGGTTTCTGTGTAAAATCCCCTGATTTAGGGCAAATTTCCAAGCAAGATAATTCAACATGAAAGCTTCAAATGGATCCTTGGCCAACATGAAACTTGTAGAGGATCTCAAGACCTTTAATTTGAGTGGTGGAAGACATTAAGGAGATTTATAGAACTCAAGTTATGGTCCTTGCAAGTTACAGGTCATCTGGGGCCTCTAAAATTTTGTCTGTGAAAGTTACTTGTCTTCCAAGCAACTTTTACCCCTCAAGGAGATTTCAAATGAATTTATGGTAAACATAAGAGTTGTTCCTCATTGTCTTAGATTTCTAGAAAGGTATGGTATGCCTTCATCTGATTTGTGGAACTCTACTTATGATCTTGGCAAGCAAAGGGTATTTTGGTCATTTGAGAATTACAGGTCATTTCAAGGCTATGCCCAAAACTCATACAAGGAAGCTTCAAATGAAAAACTTCACAACATCAAACTTGCTCCAAATGACATTTTGAGTCTAGAAAAGTGATCATGAAAGTTGGGAAATGTTCATAGCTCAAGGTTCCAAATTTGGTCATTTAAAAGTGAATTTAATGAATAAAAGTGACCTAAAATTGAGATTTTTCATAACATGGCCAAATGGGATGAAATTATAGGTCATTTTGATTGGAAAAAATGTTTTAAGAACATTGGCAAAAGTATATTTTTGAGTTTAGGGCAAAGTTTGAGAGATACCATTGGTTACTTATGTATGAAGTTAACATATCCAAAATTCAAGGAAAATGTGCACAAGAAGTTTCTACCAAGTTCTAGAGTGTTCTATGATCATCTATATATTGGGTAGAGTGGCTTCATTCAAGGGTTGGTGATTCATTTTGTTCAAAACACATAGTTATACCTCATTCTTCAATTGTGCAAATTCATCCCAAACTCTATCAAATCTTCATCATTCTCCACAATTCTTGATCCTATCATCATCTACCTCCATCATAGATCAAGTTTCTATCAATATCTGATTGAATTGAAGCTGAATTCGTGTGCTACCAACTTCATCATCCAAAGTGCAAGAAGATTGTGATTGCAAGATTAAGGACATTTGAGCAGGTGTTATTGCTTACAGAACCAAGAATCAAGTTTGTGGAGCAAGTCCAAAGCATTGCAAGCTTCAGATCCAAGGATTTCTACCTCTGTTTTCATCTTTAAACTAGGTTGGTAATCTCATCGAATTAGCATGATTTAGTTATAATAATGTAGAATCTTTAGGTTAAAATTGTTAGGTTAGGTTAGAGGATCATTTCCATAAGGTTTGAGAAGGTTTCACGGAAGTTAATGACAGACCCTAGAATCTTTGAGGATCAAGATCAGTTTGGATATTGAGTTTTAATTAGAATGAAATAGCTTGTTGAAACCAGTGTGATGTCGTGAGCATGATAGTACCATTAGGAGCAAGAATTGCAAAGATTGATCACAGTGAAAACAATTGGAACCAGAGGTTTCTACTTATCGGGTTTGGAGTTCTAGGGGGTTTCAGGGAGAGATATTGATATGATTGGATTCCTGGGAGAAAGTAGAGCAATTTTGGTTCTTATAGTTTGGGATTTCATGGAGAATTGAGTGAGAACGAATGAGCTGAAGTTTCATGCATGGACTCTGGTTCTAGGTTGAAATCCTAGCATTTTGGAGAAGATAATGTTTTGACCGTGGGATTAGACTGAAACATTGACTTGGAATGTTGATCTAACGGCTGCAATTTGAAATTGAAATGGAGGGAAAGACTGAGTGTGATGAAAACGCTGTGTTTCATTAATAGAAACGCCTGGGCTTTAGTCCCAATTGATATTCACACCACCGCTTGCAAGGCCCAATGTAAAATGAACTGATATTATTTCTAATTGCACCGTTTTTTGTTTTTTTTTCTTCCTTTGAGTTTTCTGTTTAACTGGGCCCAAACGCGCTTTGCTATGTGTGCCCCCCAGTCTGGGCCCATCCTCTTGTTTTAACTGAAATAATTGATAATTGCACCCCTAACTCAATTTAACTCATTTTAATTTCCTTCAATTTTTGTTAATTATTGAAAAAATCATAACAAATGAAAAATTGCACATTTTTAAATGGTTGTTTTTGCATCTTTTTCATATTTTTGTTAAGAAGATTTTCACATAATAAAATTAGCATTTCATTTTATTTTTGTATTTTTAGTATATTTTTCTTTTAAATAGGTTTTGAATAATGTTTAGTTTAATGCATGATATTGTTGATTTTAGTTTAGTTAGATGCTTTTACATTTTGGACCCATTATTTTTAGGGTGATTAACTTAGGACTTTAGCTTCCTCATAGGATTTAATTCATAATTTTAGGATTTAATTTTAGATGATTTGTTTAGGTGTGATTAGGAGAATCAAAACTAGGGTTTAGGTGTGACATAGGTGTAGTAAATCATTTATTTTAGGAGTTGTAGTTTGAATTTTGGGGTATGGGATTATAGGGGTATTAGGGGTAGATAATAGATCCCTTAGAAAATGTTAGGCTTCCCCTATTCTACTATTACTATTAGTATATTGCTTGTACTTGCTTGATTGTGTGGTGTGCCCTCTCTAGGGTTATTATTTGACTGTGTGGGGTATTGGGTTTGCTTGGGGTTTGGGTTTGAGCTGAAGACTGTGCTGATCAGGCCATTGAAGACAGAGAATGAAGACCAATTTCCAGAGTTGGTGAAAAGTGTCTCTTGCTGGCAGCTGTTGAGGTTATAGGATCTAGGAGTTAGGTAGAGCTCTAAAGTAGAAAACTTGCTTCATAAACATGGAAGGTCTTGTTTGCCTCCATTCTTTCTCTATGATTCAAAGTCTCTTTTAAATATCCACCTCCTTCCTTTGGAAGGATTAGTGAATGTATTTAAAAGATAGAACTTTTGAGAGAAAACTGTCTGTATCATGTTAACAGTCAGTAGGCCACCCTTGGTAGGCAATTGACTGCTTAACATCTTATTCATCTGGTTGACTGCTGATCATCTTGGAGAATGAAACTTGAAGAAAAGCCATTGAAAGATTGAAGATAGAGACCTTGCTTGAAGGCTTGAAGATGAAGACTGATGCTTACTTGAAGCTTGTAGATGGTTGAAGATGACTTGAAGACAGATGTTGATGAAGACTGCTTTTGCTGTTTATTTCAGCTGTTTAATTTTTGATGTATTGTGTGAATTTCCCTGACTGTATTGTTTGCCATTAACCTGTTAGGTTGAAAGCGAACCTTGTTCACTTTTGCCTGTTGTTTTCTAGGTTCGAGGTTGAGTGGGACTCCCTTGCCTCGCTTGTATTGCTGCATCCATGCATTTTACTGCTTTATTGTATATATGCTATTGTTTCTGTTTCCGTTTATCCCTTAGGATCTCTGTTTCTCTCTGCGCAAGAGAGGAGCATGATAGACATTAGGTCTTAACCCATGCATGATAACATTAGGTTAGTTTGATTCCCTTTTAAACCATAGGATAGAGTTCTGTCTCTTCTTTCTCAAAAACAAACAGAAAAACACAATAAATATTTCAAACACAATAAAAGACACTTCTTCCGTAAAAGAATGTGAACTCATCAAGACGTCATTTTTGTCCGCTCGGACCAATAATCAGAAAAGCCTTTTTTCAGAAGGAATAAAAACAATCAAAACAGACTTGTGTCGTACGTGGCCCGAACTACGTTTGCTCTGATCTTTCATGCTGTATGAAAGTACGTAGGCATAGGATGCGATATCCTAGCGAGCAACCTTCCCCTCCTTTCACGTAGGTAGGCGAACTACGTTGACTCTGATTTCTCGTTTCAGACGGGAATACGTAGGCATAAAGTGCGATACTTTGCCGAGTCATTTTATTTTCCTTTAACCCCAGACCTGTAGAGTAGATAGAATAACAATCCGTACCAGAAAACAAGCGTGGATCCCGTCGAGTACGACGGACGTGAGGGGTGCTAATACCTTCCCCTTGCGTAACCGACTCCCGAATCCAGGATTTGGTTGCGATGACCATTCCTTCCCTGTGTTGTGGTAGGTTTACCTCGAGCGTTTCCTTTCCCTCCGTTGGGATAAATAACGCGCGGTGGCGACTCTTCTGTTCAGCCGGCGTCGATTTTTGCAGTAGCGACAGCTGGCGACTCTGCTGGGGATCCAACGTCCCCTGGCTGCTAAGGACTGCGATAGTTCCTTATGCATTTGGGATCCAACGTCCCTCAAGCGAGTCAATCCTAACGCTTATTTTCCCGTCGAGGATTTTGTATGGATTTATATTTCTGGCATTTACTTTCAGCATTATATTATTGTTATTATTTCTGTATTGGGTTGTGACGGGTGTTCTATGATGGAGAGATAAGCCGGACCTGGGCTTGAGTGCACTTAGAATTAGAGTAGAAAGTAGTGGGCGCGTGCCGACTTTGCTTGCATTAGTGTCCCACAAAATCTACACTCGGACGAGGTTCTTCTGGTTGACTTCTTTTTCTACCCTTTGGGTCGAAGGGGTTGTTGGTCAGTCGAATTGTCGACTCCGGGAACCGATCATTTGGAAGTTGGCTAAGTAAGGCCTCCTCAGGAATTGATGATGCCATTCCTTCTGGGAATCGTATTATCAACCCTGAAAGTCTGTGACGCCGACGACCGCATAGGATGCCATACCATTGTCAGTTACTAGGACACCTACCTGTGAGAGGGTTTGGGGTTATGCAGGTAACTAGACCTCCAGATACCGGTTTGTTTCTTGATTTGAGATTCTGGGTATTTATGGACAGTTGAGAGGTCTATCAGAGACCTGTTGGAGTTATGATATGGGGTCTGTCAGAGACTAGTCAGAGTTATGATATGGGGGTCTATCAGAGACCAGTGTCGGAGCTTTGTATTGGGTCTATCTGAGACCAGGGTTTGAGGAATTCTGGAGGGTCTATCTGAGACTTTTGATATAGTTCAGGCTTCTCAGCCATGGCATTTGGTCCCTGTTGCATGTATTTGCATTGCATTGTTTGCATAACCATTATCATTGCATCCCATTAACGTGTGTCTGTGCTGCAGGTGCATTTGCATATTCCCTGGTTCTAGTGCCCGGACTTCTGCTTATTGATCATGGCTGGTTTGAGAAAGACAGTTGCGTATAAGTTGCCTACACCTAACATTACTCCCTTACTTGGTCTGATGTCCCTTGCTGATGAGGAGGTTAGGAGAAGTTTCAGGATGAGTCATGGAAGATTGTTGAGACTGGTCTGCAAGCCAACTGCTGTTGAGATGAATGGGCTGTACACCTTGATGCAATTCTATGACCCTGCATTGAGATGTTTCACGTTTGCTGACTTTATTTTGGGGCCTACCATTGAAGAGTATGTGGAGTTTACTGAGCTACCAGTACAGAATAAGGTTCCCTTTATTCACTCTGCCGCTGAGCCCAAATTGGAGGACTTAGCTAAGGCCTTGCACATGAACGCTGCTGAACTATTAGTGACTTCTTGGCTTGGGGTTCCAGGTTTCCCCCTTGATTTTCTGGTTGGCAAAGCTCAAGAGTATGCCAAGAGCGGGTGCTGGATAGTCTTTAATGCTATCTTGGCTCTATGCATTTACGGAATAGTGTTGTTTCCCAACTTACCCAATTTTGTGGACTTGGACGCTTTCCATCTGTTTGCTGCTGGCAACCCGGTACCCACTTTGATTGGAGATCTCTATCATTCATTGCACTACAAAAATGAAAATAGAAGGGGAAAGACTGTTTACTGTTGTGCGCCGCTGTTGAACATGTGGTTTAAGAGCCATCTTCCCCTGAAGGGACCTTTTGTGGATAGTGCAACTACAGCTGACTGGCCAGAGCGCATGATGAGGCTATCTTCTGAAGACATTGAGTGGTTTGACCGAGACTTGTTGGGGTCTGAGCTTATTTTCAGTTGTTTTTGGTACCCTAATGTTCCGTTGATAGGAAGAAAATGGTGTATCAATTACAACCTATCTCTGTTTGTTTGCCAGTTTGGATACGCGTTGAAGAACCCACCTCAGGAGGAAGAAGTACAGGAATCTCTGTACTTCACCGGTGATTTGAAGGGAGAGTTACTCGCCAAGCTTCAGCACGCATGGATGCGTATCAACAGAAGAGGGAAGCCACTGTTAGGGAAGAATGATTGTCAGGCTTATGCACCCTACAAAGTTTGGATCCAAGAGAGAGCAAGACAGTTACTGATGCCATTTCCAGCTGCACCAGTCCCTGTTCATATTCCGGTGGAAGAACCAACCACTGTTACTATGGAGGCCTATGAGCAAGTTGTAAAAGAAAAGGAAGCCTTGATGAAGATCAATGAAGGGTTAGAAAAGGAACTGGCTCAGATGCGTAGTGAGAAGAACAAGGTTGTGCATGCTTTCCAACAGCAGATCGAGTAAGTAAACAGGCTAGGTGCTGAGTTAACTGAAGAGAAAAAGAAGTGTGAACGTCTGGGGAAAGAGTTCAGAAGCTCCCATGACATGTTGGAGTCCAAAAAGAAAGCACTCGATGCCGCCCACCGGGAAATCTCTTCTTGTAACAAGACGTGGAATGCTACGCTAACCAACAACAAAAAGAGGGAAGACAAATTGAAGCAGCAAATTCCTGAACTCGAAGAGCAGTTGAAGGCTAGCATTAAGAAGCATGAAGAGGAGGTAATGGCCAGATATAGTCTTCAGAATGCATTGAACAAGGCCATCGAAGGCAGGAATGAAGCTGTGTCTCAGAAGCGGAAGCTAGAGGATCGCTTCGGAGAAGGGGCATGGAAGGAAACCGTTGGTGACGTGCGACGCATTCTCAAGCGAAGAAATCAACTTGTTAAGGGTCTGCTTACCCGACCAAGTCATCCAGAGACTAAGAAGTTACTAGAGGAGTATCAGGCTTATGAGTGTACTTGACTATTGCATGTATTAACTTGTATGCTTTATTTGCATAGCGCTGACCATCACCAGGATTGTTGGTTGAGGTCATGCCTTCTTATTGTACTTAGTGATATTGTATTCTTGGCTTAATGGATTTCTCTGTAATATATGAGGTTTTCTATGATTCGGCTCCGATCTCCGTATTGCTAAGCACTGTCACTGCACTGACACATTCGCACTAGAATCGGGGAATGAGATTCCCTAATGCACAAACACATATTGCATTACATTCACATTCATATTGCATTACAGGTGATTATTGAGCGGTACCTCATTTCTTGCTCTATACCAGGTCTTTTCAGGATTGAAGATCAGCGCCCGCACCGATACTCCACTCGTACCAACTGCCGAAGAATTATGGATCAAATGCAGAACGAAATGCAGGACATGCGTGAGAAGCTAGCGCTCTTCATGCAGACAATGGAGACCATTGCGAAAGGATAGGAGAATTTGCAAGCTTTGGTGCAGCCTCTGTTGGTAAGAAATGCTGGGTACGGAAATGAGGATCATCAGTCTGTGCGAGTCGACACTATTCACGGGGATGGTACTCCCACACCAGTGGCTCCACCTGTAGTCAACATGCCTGCTGTCAATGTGAACAACGGCGCTGCTGCCGGGAACGGTAACGTTGGAATTGGGAACGAGACTATCGTTAACAACGTTGGGCTCGGAGATGTTAACCTGGGTGATAATATGGGAGGCAATGGCTTCAGTAATACTGGATTCGGCTTCAATGACCAGGGGTTTGACCAGGCTGGGAAATACGGTTTCAATACTCAAGGCTTCGGACAGGACGGATTTGGTATGACTAATCAGGGTTATGGCGGATTCGGAAATGGAAATGGCGCTGGGTTAATGACTTTTGGACCTGTTGGGGTCGCTCCGGGGTACGGCAACAGGGGGCGAGGCCCGGTGATGAATCAGACCAGAGTTGGTCGTAACAACGAATACGATGGATATGGAACTGGGAATGGTAATTGGCAAGAAGACCAGCAAGAGGACGCTTTCTCCGGTGGAGGTTTCGAAGGGCCTATGGATGACTCTCAGAGAATCAGAATGCTCGAGGAGCAGATGAGGGGGGTCGTAAATTAAAGTGTTGTTGGCTTAGATATGTCAACAATGGGTCTAGTGCCTGGCCTGAGGGTGCCAATCAAATTCAAAGCTCCTACATTCGACAAGTATAAGGGGGACACCTGTCCAAAGGTACATGTGCGGTCATATTACAGAAGGATGTCGGCGTATTCTAACGATGAGAGGATGCTAATGCATTTCTTTCAAGATAGCTTGTCTGGTCCTTCCCTCGAGTGGTATATGGGATTGGAACCAACTCATATAAAGACATGGAAGCAGCTGGCCGAAGCATTTGTGGCTCACTATAAGTACAACAGTGACTTGGCACCCAACCGGGTCCAACTGCACGGGTTGTCCCAGAAGAAGGGCGAGAGCTTCAAAGAGTATGCGCAGAGATGGCACGACATGGCTGCTAGAGTTCATCCCCCTTTGGAGGACAAGGAAATGAATGATATGTTCATAGGAACATTCACTGGTATGTTTTATGACAAGTTGTTTCACACTTCTTTGGGCAGTTTCTCAGACTTAATCCTGATGGGGGAGAAGATTGAAAGAAACATTAAACAGGGAAGATTCCAAGCTGAGGAATCCACTTCAGCTGGCAGTAACCGAAGGGCTTTTGGTGGGCGCCGTCAGGGCGATGCGAGCGCGGTGTTTGGGGGCTGGGGCAGAGGTCGAAACCAGTACAATCAGCCGCAGCAGGTGGCAAGCGTTACTATTCCGTTTCAGCAACAACCATTTCAGCAACAACCATTTCAACAACAACAACAACAATAGCAACAACAACCACAACAGGGGGCACAGCCTGCCCAGCGCAGATTCCAGGGGGGTAAACCAAGGAGGGTGTTTGAAAAGCCTCCTTCAACATATGCAGAATTGCTACAGACATTACTAGGTTTGAACTTGGTGGAGAAGAGGACTCTGGCACCAATAACAGGCACTCCTCCATACGGGTACGATGCAAGCAGGCACTGTGAATTCCATTCTGGGGCTCCTGGCCACGATGTAGAGGGTTTCCACGCATTCAAGCATGTAGTGCAGGATCTATTGGATAGTAAGGCTATCAATTTTGGACAGGCAGGTCCGAACATAGTGCAAAAGCCCATGCCCAACCATGGGGCAAACGCCATTTTAACCGAGGAGGGTTTGAACTTGATTATGAATGTGGACGACCTAAAGACACCGTTGTGCGAGATAAAGAGCAGATTATTGCAAGGTGGTGTGTATCCAGGTTGCGACGAGTATTGTTTAGAGTGCTGGGCCCTAGTTGGGGGTTGTGACAAATTAAAGAAGGGTATTCAGGCTTTAATAAATGGAGGCACGCTGCAATTTGACCGAGCAGCAATTGAAGAACCGGCAGGGGTATTAGCAGACAAGCAAAGTGATGTAGTCACTGTGACGATTCCCCGAAAAACGATCACTATAACGGCACCGGCCAAGCGACCGCCGCTCACTATCACCAAGGCAGGACCAATCCCTTATGAGAGCACTAAGGCAGTCCCCTGGACATATGGGTTGGAAGTGTACTGTGACGGGGTAAAAATTGAGGTTAATAAGCAGCCAGCTGAGACTGTAGACAACGTTGTCGGTGCCGGAGGTATGACAAGAAGTGGGAGAATCTTCATATCGCCTGAGGTAGAGGCTGAACGACTGGCGAAGGGAAAAGGAAAGATGAATGAGACTGTCCCGGTGCAGGGAAATGAAAAAGAAACGGCATCGAAAGATGTGGAAGAGTTCATGCGCTTGATTCGTAAAAGTGATTATAAGATTATTGAGCATCTGCAACAGACGCCGTCAAAGATATCTATACTGTCGTTGCTATTGTGCTCTGAAGCTCACAGAAATGCATTGTTGAAAGTCCTGGATACTTCCTTCGTACCCCAAGATGTTTCCGTGAATCAGCTGGAGGGGGTGTTGGCGCATGTGAATGCAGGCCATAACTTGGGATTTACAGACTTTGATTTGACCCCGAAGGGGAGAGAGCATAATATGGCGTTGCACGTCTCTGTGGAGTGTAGAGGATCAGTCATGTCTCATGTACTGGTAGACACCGGATCATCCTTAAACGTGCTGCCCAAGAAAGCGATGATGAAACTAGATGTTAGAGGAATCCTGTGTACGCCTAGTGACTTGGTGGTCAGGGCATTCGATGGTACGCGAAGAACAGTCTTTGGATCCATAACATTACCTCTACAGGTGGGGCCGGAGGTTTTCGCGACTGAATTTTATATCATGGACATCCAGCCTGCATACAGCTGCCTTCTCGGACGACCCTGGATTCATGGTGCCGGGGAAGTCACGTCTACCTTGCATCAAAAGTTGAAATACATGGTGGGGGACAGTGTGGTCACTGTATGTGGAGAAGAAGATATCTTGGTTAGCCATCTGTCATCGTTCAAATATGTAGAGGTCGACGGCGAGATTCACGAAACACCCTGTCAGGAATTTGAAGGGTTGCGCATCAAAGACAAAGGTCTCGGGCCGAGTAAAGCATCAGAGGTAGCTGTCTCGTCATATAAAGAAGCTCAAGCTCTAGTAGAGACTGGTGAGACAAAAGGCTGGGGCAAAGTGCTGGATATTCCCGTAAAGATGGACCGGTTTGGGCTGGGATATCAACCGTCGTCATCAACACCTGCTGCTGGGGCACCCCATTTCAGAGGACCAATAACCATCACTGCTAGTGGAGTGTGTCACGAGACCATCAACGCTGCTTCAGAGTCTGACGAAGGAGACAGTGATTGCGACATGGACGCCTGGATTCAGCCGAGTGTGCCAGGACAAGGATTATGCAATTGGTCTATTCAGGAGATTGTTCCTGTGACTCTCAAACAGGTAACATTTTCAGATGACATCATTGAACCACCTATGACTCGTCTCGACTTTGAGCACCCGGTATTTCAGGCCGAAGAAGAGATTGTTGAAGATGGTGACGTTCCCGAAGAATTGTCTTGGTTGGTGAAGCAAGAAGAACGAGTCATTCTGCCTCATGAGGAGGTCATCGAAATTATTAACCTGGGGTCGGAAGGGGTTGAAAAGAACATCCGTATAGGAGCCGCGCTGCAGAGCGACATCAAGTGAAGACTGGTTGAAATGCTCAGAGAGTATAGTGATGTGTTCGCTTGGTCGTATGAAGACATGCCTGGGCTTGATACAGATATGGTTGTGCACCGTCTGCCATTGAAAGAAGAATGCCCGCCAGTCAAGCAGAAGCTTCGCAGAACTAGACCTGATATGGCAGTGAAAATTAAGGAGGAGGTTCAAAAACAGTGGGATGCTGGTTTCCTAGCTGTGACAAAATACCCCTCATGGGTCGCTAACATCGTACCAGTGCCAAAGAAAGACGGTAAAGTGAGAATGTGCGTAGATTACCGTGATTTGAATAAAGCGAGCCCAAAAGATGATTTTCCGCTTCCTCACATCGACGTGCTAGTTGAAAACACTGCTCAATTCTCCGTATTCTCCTTCATGGATGGCTTCTCGGGCTATAATAAGATTAAAATGGCGCCAGAAGACATGGAGAAGACTACTTTCATAACGCCTTGGGGAACCTTTTGTTACAAAGTGATGCCCTTCGGATTGAAGAATGCTGGGGCAACGTATCAGCGTGCAATGACGACTCTTTTCCATGATATGATGCATAAGGAGATCGAGGTTTATGTCGACGATATGATTGCCAAATCCCAGACGGAGGAAGAGCATTTGGTGAATCTGCTAAAGTTATTCAAAAGGCTTAGGAAGTTCAGGCTGAGACTGATCCCTAACAAGTGCACCTTCGGGGTGAGATCGGGTAAACTGCTGGGGTTTATCGTGAGCGAAAGAGGTATATATATATTGCTCTGTCCCGCTCATCACACGGGGTCTGCCCAATCCATCTCTCCGTCGTGGAGGGCCTAGCTCATTGATCAGTTGTCGCTCGCGGATCAAAACGAGTGTTTTTGATGAAAACGTAATACAGCGACAATTCAACTCGGATATCGTCTCAAGGATTCTTTTATGTGATTAATCTACCAAATTCGAAATGGAGGGGGAGTTGGTTCGGTTTCTGATCGGATAAATAAAGAAAATGCAATTAAGCGGTAAAAATAAGTGATTATCAAAATAAGTCAATCTACTGTTTTCGGTTCCGGCTTATCACGGGTTTCTACCTTACCAATTTCCTAAGCGATTTCGATCTCTATTCGATTCCTATGTCAATTAACAAGCGCAAAATACATAAACTATATTAACAATCCTATATTCCAAATTAAGCAAACGGATTAAGTTTTCGTGAATTAAGCAAACACGAATTATAAACGCGAATTAACGACAAAGGGACGTAACGACGAATAAAAGCTAAGGATGCAATCATACGAATTTAATCAAAACAATTCTATAAACTAACAGATTAAGCAAAAGCAATTCATAAAATAGTGTTTAAAGAGAAACGAATTAGATTGATAAAGTAAAAACCTCAAAGCGTTGGAACGCGATTACAGCAGAATGACTCTAAGGAATTAGCTCTCCATGGTTCTCTCAAAGCTCCGAATGTATTTTTCGTGAAAATGTAACTAGGTGAACAGTAACACGAGTATTTTTCCTTTAAAAAGAAAGCAAATTCGGGTCATAACCCAACTGGGTCGAAAACATAACCCAGGCCCAATACATGACCCAACACTAAAATAAAATTCTAATGCAGTAACTTCAAACGGAATTCTGGAATTTTGGACTGCGAATCTGACTTTGACTCCAACACGAAAGTCGCAGCTCTCTCTCTTAGTTTTCCGGCGATTTTAGAACGCCTCAAACGGATTTCCGGAACTCCAGTTATGATCGTTTCCGTGCAGACTGCTAAAGCTGAAAAATAAGTGCGGAAATCAAATTAAGCCAAAAATAAAATAAAATATAAAAACGAAACAAAACATAAAAATAATCAAGATAAAGTAAAGAAATTCCTAAGTAAAAATATAGGAGAAAGTGCATAAATATGCACTGATCACTCATCACGCTGGGAGCGCTTAAGCGTCTCCCCATGGACACAAACCTTAGGATCTATGACATTTTGATATTAATGATTATAGGAATACCTTAACGAATATAATGAGAAAGATTTTTAGACAATGGCAACGATAATTCTAAAATACAAAAGTGTACAGACAAGTGTTTGACACTGGCTGGCTTGTGGATTTTTCTCAACCGGTACTCGTAATGTCTTGAAAACTCTTCGAATGGGGATAAAAAGAGATAATCTATTCGATTCCTATGAATAGATTATCAATTTCCTAAGCGATTTCGATCTCTATTCGATTCCTATGTCAATTAACAAGCGCAAAAGACATAAACTAGATTAACAATCCTATATTCCAAATTAAGCAAACGGATTAAGTTTTCGTGAATTAAGCAAACATGAATTATAAACGCGAATTAACGACAAAGGGACGTAACGATGAATAAAAGCTAAGGATGCAATCATACGAATTTAATCAAAACAATTCTATAAACTAACAGGTTAAGCAAAAGCAATTCATAGAATAGTGTTTAAAGAGAAACGAATTAGATTAATAAAGTAAAAACCTCAAAGCGTTGGAACGCGATTACAGCAGAATGACTCTAAGGAATTAGCTCTCCATGGTTCTCTCAAAGCTCCGAATGTATTTTTCGTGAAAATGTGACTAGGTGAACAGTAACACGAGTAGTTTTCCTTTAAAAAGAAAGCAAATTCGGGTCATAACCCAACTGGGTCGAAAACATAACCCAGGCCCAATACATGATCCAACACTAAAATAAAATTCTAATGCAGTAACTTCAAACGGAATTCTGGAATTTTGGGCTCCGAATCTGACTTCGACTCCAACTTGAAAGTCGTAGCTCTCTCTCTTAGCTTTCCGGCGAATTTTAGAACGCCTCAAACGGATTTCCGGAACTCCAGTTATGACCGTTTCCGTGCAGACTGCTAAAGCTGAAAAATAAGTGCGGAAATCAAATTAAGCCAAAAATAAAATAAAATATAAAAACGAAATAAAACATAAAAATAATCAAGATAAAGTAAAGAAATTTCTAAGTAAAAATATAGGAGAAAGTGCATAAATATGCACTGATCACTCATCACGCTGGGAGCGCTTAAGCGTCTCCCCATGGACACAAACCTTAGGATCTATGACATTTTGATATTAATGATTATAGGAATACCTTAACGAATATAATGAGAAAGATTTTTAGACAATGGCAATGATAATTCTAAAATACAAAAGTGTACAGACAAGTGTTTGACACTGGTTGGCTTGTGGATTTTTCTCAACCGGTACTCGTAATGTCTTGAAAACTCTTCGAATGGGGATAAAAAGAGATAATCTATTCGATTCCTATGAATAGATTATCAATTTCCTAAGCGATTTCGATCTCTATTCGATTCCTATGTCAATTAACAAGCGCAAAAGACATAAACTAGATTAACAATCCTATATTCCAAATTAAGCAAACGGATTAAGTTTTCGTGAATTAAGCAAACATGAATTATAAACGCGAATTAACGACAAAGGGACGTAACGATGAATAAAAGCTAAGGATGCAATCATACGAATTTAATCAAAACAATTCTATAAACTAATAGGTTAAGCAAAAGCAATTCATAGAATAGTGTTTAAAGAGAAACGAATTAGATTAATAAAGTAAAAACCTCAAAGCGTTGGAACGCGATTACAGCAGAATGACTCTAAGGAATTAGCTCTCCATG
>CAWUDS030005744.1:0-11444 GCA_963859935.3 Lathyrus sativus | reverse complement strand
GTTCTCTCAAAGCTCCGAATGTATTTTTCGTGAAAATGTGACTAGGTGAACAGTAACACGAGTATTTTTCCTTTAAAAAGAAAGCAAATTCGGGTCATAACCCAACTGGGTCGAAAACATAACCCAGACCCAATACATGATCCAACACTAAAATAAAATTCTAATGCAGTAACTTCAAACGGACATCTGGAATTTTGGGCTCCGAATCTGACTTCGACTTCATCACGAAAGTCGTAGCTCTCTCTCTTAGCTTTCCGGCAAATTTTAGAACGCCTCAAACGGATTTCCGGAACTCCAGTTATGATCGTTTCCGTGCAGACTGCTAAAGCTGAAAAATAAGTGCGGAAATCAAATTAAGCCAAAAATAAAATAAAATATAAAAACGAAATAAAACATAAAAATAATCAAGATAAAGTAAAGAAATTCCTAAGTAAAAATATAGGAGAAAGTGCATAAATATGCACTGATCACTCATCACGCTGGGAGCGCTTAAGCGTCTCTCCATGGACACAAACCTTAGGATCTATGACATTTTGATATTAATGATTATAGGAATACCTTAACGAATATAATGAGAAAGATTTTTAGACAATGGCAACGATAATTCTAAAATACAAAAGTGTACAGACAAGTGTTTGACACAGGTTGGCTTGTGGATTTTTCTCAAACGGTACTCGTAATGTCTTGAAAACTCTTCGAATGGGGATAAAAAGAGATAATCTATTCGATTCCTATGAATAGATTATTAATTTCCTAAGCGATTTCGATCTCTATTCGATTCCTATGTCAATTAACAAGCGCAAAAGACATAAACTAGATTAACAATCCTATATTCCAAATTAAGCAAACGGATTAAGTTTTCGTGAATTAAGCAAACATGAATTATAAACGCGAATTAACGACAAAGGGACGTAACGATGAATAAAAGCTAAGGATGCAATCATACGAATTTAATCAAAACAATTCTATAAACTAACAGGTTAAGCAAAAGCAATTCATAGAATAGTGTTTTAAGAGAAACGAATTAGATTAATAAAGTAAAAACCTCAAAGCGTTGGAACGCGATTACAGCAGAATGACTCTAAGGAATTAGCTCTCCATGGTTCTCTCAAAGCTCCGAATGTATTTTTCGTGAAAATGTGACTAGGTGAACAGTAACACGAGTATTTTTCCTTTAAAAAGAAAGCAAATTCGGGTCATAACCCAACTGGGTCGAAAACATAACCCAGGCCCAATACATGATCCAACACTAAAATAAAATTCTAATGCAGTAACTTCAAACGGACATCTGGAATTTTGGGCTCCGAATCTGACTTCGACTTCATCACGAAAGTCGTAGCTCTCTCTCTTAGCTTTCCGGCAAATTTTAGAACGCCTCAAACGGATTTCCGGAACTCCAGTTATGATCGTTTCCGTGCAGACTGCTAAAGCTGAAAAATAAGTGCGGAAATCAAATTAAGCCAAAAATAAAATAAAATATAAAAACGAAATAAAACATAAAAATAATCAAGATAAAGTAAAGAAATTCCTAAGTAAAAATATAGGAGAAAGTGCATAAATATGCACTGATCACTCATCACGCTGGGAGCGCTTAAGCGTCTCCCCATGGACACAAACCTTAGGATCTATGACATTTTGATATTAATGATTATAGGAATACCTTAACGAATATAATGAGAAAGATTTTTAGACAATGGCAACGATAATTCTAAAATACAAAAGTGTACAGACAAGTGTTTGACACTGGCTGGCTTGTGGATTTTTCTCAACCGGTACTCGTAATGTCTTGAAAACTCTTCGAATGGGGATAAAAAGAGATAATCTATTCGATTCCTATGAATAGATTATCAATTTCCTAAGCGATTTCGATCTCTATTCGATTCCTATGTCAATTAACAAGCGCAAAAGACATAAACTAGATTAACAATCCTATATTCCAAATTAAGCAAACGGATTAAGTTTTCGTGAATTAAGCAAACATGAATTATAAACGCGAATTAACGACAAAGGGACGTAACGATGAATAAAAGCTAAGGATGCAATCATACGAATTTAATCAAAACAATTCTATAAACTAACAGGTTAAGCAAAAGCAATTCATAGAATAGTGTTTAAAGAGAAACGAATTAGATTAATAAAGTAAAAACCTCAAAGCGTTGGAACGCGATTACAGCAGAATGACTCTAAGGAATTAGCTCTCCATGGTTCTCTCAAAGCTCCGAATGTATTTTTCGTGAAAATGTGACTAGGTGAACAGTAACACGAGTAGTTTTCCTTTAAAAAGAAAGCAAATTCGGGTCATAACCCAACTGGGTCGAAAACATAACCCAGGCCCAATACATGATCCAACACTAAAATAAAATTCTAATGCAGTAACTTCAAACGGAATTCTGGAATTTTGGGCTCCGAATCTGACTTCGACTCCAACTTGAAAGTCGTAGCTCTCTCTCTTAGCTTTCCGGCGAATTTTAGAACGCCTCAAACGGATTTCCGGAACTCCAGTTATGACCGTTTCCGTGCAGACTGCTAAAGCTGAAAAATAAGTGCGGAAATCAAATTAAGCCAAAAATAAAATAAAATATAAAAACGAAATAAAACATAAAAATAATCAAGATAAAGTAAAGAAATTTCTAAGTAAAAATATAGGAGAAAGTGCATAAATATGCACTGATCACTCATCACGCTGGGAGCGCTTAAGCGTCTCCCCATGGACACAAACCTTAGGATCTATGACATTTTGATATTAATGATTATAGGAATACCTTAACGAATATAATGAGAAAGATTTTTAGACAATGGCAATGATAATTCTAAAATACAAAAGTGTACAGACAAGTGTTTGACACTGGTTGGCTTGTGGATTTTTCTCAACCGGTACTCGTAATGTCTTGAAAACTCTTCGAATGGGGATAAAAAGAGATAATCTATTCGATTCCTATGAATAGATTATCAATTTCCTAAGCGATTTCGATCTCTATTCGATTCCTATGTCAATTAACAAGCGCAAAAGACATAAACTAGATTAACAATCCTATATTCCAAATTAAGCAAACGGATTAAGTTTTCGTGAATTAAGCAAACATGAATTATAAACGCGAATTAACGACAAAGGGACGTAACGATGAATAAAAGCTAAGGATGCAATCATACGAATTTAATCAAAACAATTCTATAAACTAATAGGTTAAGCAAAAGCAATTCATAGAATAGTGTTTAAAGAGAAACGAATTAGATTAATAAAGTAAAAACCTCAAAGCGTTGGAACGCGATTACAGCAGAATGACTCTAAGGAATTAGCTCTCCATGGTTCTCTCAAAGCTCCGAATGTATTTTTCGTGAAAATGTGACTAGGTGAACAGTAACACGAGTATTTTTCCTTTAAAAAGAAAGCAAATTCGGGTCATAACCCAACTGGGTCGAAAACATAACCCAGGCCCAATACATGATCCAACACTAAAATAAAATTCTAATGCAGTAACTTCAAACGGACATCTGGAATTTTGGGCTCCGAATCTGACTTCGACTTCATCACGAAAGTCGTAGCTCTCTCTCTTAGCTTTCCGGCAAATTTTAGAACGCCTCAAACGGATTTCCGGAACTCCAGTTATGATCGTTTCCGTGCAGACTGCTAAAGCTGAAAAATAAGTGCGGAAATCAAATTAAGCCAAAAATAAAATAAAATATAAAAACGAAATAAAACATAAAAATAATCAAGATAAAGTAAAGAAATTCCTAAGTAAAAATATAGGAGAAAGTGCATAAATATGCACTGATCACTCATCACGCTGGGAGCGCTTAAGCGTCTCCCCATGGACACAAACCTTAGGATCTATGACATTTTGATATTAATGATTATAGGAATACCTTAACGAATATAATGAGAAAGATTTTTAGACAATGGCAACGATAATTCTAAAATACAAAAGTGTACAGACAAGTGTTTGACACAGGTTGGCTTGTGGATTTTTCTCAAACGGTACTCGTAATGTCTTGAAAACTCTTCGAATGGGGATAAAAAGAGATAATCTATTCGATTCCTATGAATAGATTATTAATTTCCTAAGCGATTTCGATCTCTATTCGATTCCTATGTCAATTAACAAGCGCAAAAGACATAAACTAGATTAACAATCCTATATTCCAAATTAAGCAAACGGATTAAGTTTTCGTGAATTAAGCAAACATGAATTATAAACGCGAATTAACGACAAAGGGACGTAACGATGAATAAAAGCTAAGGATGCAATCATACGAATTTAATCAAAACAATTCTATAAACTAACAGGTTAAGCAAAAGCAATTCATAGAATAGTGTTTTAAGAGAAACGAATTAGATTAATAAAGTAAAAACCTCAAAGCGTTGGAACGCGATTACAGCAGAATGACTCTAAGGAATTAGCTCTCCATGGTTCTCTCAAAGCTCCGAATGTATTTTTCGTGAAAATGTGACTAGGTGAACAGTAACACGAGTATTTTTCCTTTAAAAAGAAAGCAAATTCGGGTCATAACCCAACTGGGTCGAAAACATAACCCAGGCCCAATACATGATCCAACACTAAAATAAAATTCTAATGCAGTAACTTCAAACGGACATCTGGAATTTTGGGCTCCGAATCTGACTTCGACTTCATCACGAAAGTCGTAGCTCTCTCTCTTAGCTTTCCGGCAAATTTTAGAACGCCTCAAACGGATTTCCGGAACTCCAGTTATGATCGTTTCCGTGCAGACTGCTAAAGCTGAAAAATAAGTGCGGAAATCAAATTAAGCCAAAAATAAAATAAAATATAAAAACGAAATAAAACATAAAAATAATCAAGATAAAGTAAAGAAATTCCTAAGTAAAAATATAGGAGAAAGTGCATAAATATGCACTGATCACTCATCACGCTGGGAGCGCTTAAGCGTCTCCCCATGGACACAAACCTTAGGATCTATGACATTTTGATATTAATGATTATAGGAATACCTTAACGAATATAATGAGAAAGATTTTTAGACAATGGCAACGATAATTCTAAAATACAAAAGTGTACAGACAAGTGTTTGACACTGGTTGGCTTGTGGATTTTTCTCAACCGGTACTCGTAATGTCTTGAAAACTCTTCGAATGGGGATAAAAAGAGAAAATGTATTCGATTCCTATGAATAGATTATCAATTTTCTAAGCGATTTCGATCTCTATTCGATTCCTATGTCAATTAACAAGCGCAAAAGACATAAACTAGATTAACAATCCTATATTCCAAATTAAGCAAACGGATTAAGTTTTCGTGAATTAAGCAAACATGAATTATAAACGCGAATTAACGACAAAGGGACGTAACGATGAATAAAAGCTAAGGATGCAATCATACGAATTTAATCAAAACAATTCTATAAACTAACAGGTTAAGCAAAAGCAATTCATAGAATAGTGTTTAAAGAGAAACGAATTAGATTAATAAAGTAAAAACCTCAAAGCGTTGGAACGCGATTACAGCAGAATGACTCTAAGGAATTAGCTCTCCATGGTTCTCTCAAAGCTCCGAATGTATTTTTCGTGAAAATGTGACTAGGTGAACAGTAACACGAGTAGTTTTCCTTTAAAAAGAAAGCAAATTCGGATCATAACCCAACTGGGTCGAAAACATAACCCAGGCCCAATACATGATCCAACACTAAAATAAAATTCTAATGCAGTAACTTCAAACGGAATTCTGGAATTTTGGGCTCCGAATTTGACTTCGACTCCAACACGAAAGTCGTAGCTCTCTCTCTTAGCTTTCCGGCGAATTTTAGAACGCCTCAAACGGATTTCCGGAACTCCAGTTATGATCGTTTCCGTGCAGACTGCTAAAGCTGAAAAATAAGTGCGGAAATCAAATTAAGCCAAAAATAAAATAAAATATAAAAACGAAATAAAACATAAAAATAATCAAGATAAAGTAAAGAAATTTCTAAGTAAAAATATAGGAGAAAGTGCATAAATATGCACTGATCACTCATCACGCTGGGAGCGCTTAAGCGTCTTCCCATGGACACAAACCTTAGGATCTATGACATTTTGATATTAATGATTATAGGAATACCTTAAAGAATATAATGAGAAAGATTTTTAGACAATGGCAATGATAATTCTAAAATACAAAAGTGTACAGACAAGTGTTTGACACTGGTTGGCTTGTGGATTTTTCTCAACCGGTACTCGTAATGTCTTGAAAACTCTTCGAATGGGGATAAAAAGAGATAATCTATTCGATTCCTATGAATAGATTATCAATTTCCTAAGCGATTTCGATCTCTATTCGATTCCTATGTCAATTAACAAGCGCAAAAGACATAAACTAGATTAACAATCCTATATTCCAAATTAAGCAAACGGATTAAGTTTTCGTGAACTAAGCAAACATGAATTATAAACGCGAATTAACGACAAAGGGACGTAACGATGAATAAAAGCTAAGGATGCAATCATACGAATTTAATCAAAACAATTCTATAAACTAACAGGTTAAGCAAAAGCAATTCATAGAATAGTGTTTAAAGAGAAACGAATTAGATTAATAAAGTAAAAACCTCAAAGCGTTGGAACGCGATTACAGCAGAATGACTCTAAGGAATTAGCTCTCCATGGTTCTCTCAAAGCTCCGAATGTATTTTTCGTGAAAATGTGACTAGGTGAACAGTAACACGAGTAGTTTTCCTTTAAAAAGAAAGCAAATTCGGGTCATAACCCAACTGGGTCGAAAACATAACCCAGGCCCAATACATGATCCAACACTAAAATAAAATTCTAATGCAGTAACTTCAAACGGAATTCTGGAATTTTGGGCTCCGAATCTGACTTCGACTCCAACACGAAAGTCGTAGCTC
Source organism: Lathyrus sativus (assembly GCA_963859935.3). Classification (NCBI taxonomy): domain Eukaryota; kingdom Viridiplantae; phylum Streptophyta; class Magnoliopsida; order Fabales; family Fabaceae; genus Lathyrus; species Lathyrus sativus. Next base: position 4,592 of record CAWUDS030005744.1, on the reverse strand, counting down.
TCTCTCTTAGCTTTCCGGCGAATTTTAGAACGCCTCAAACGGATTTCCGGAACTCCAGTTATGATCGTTTCCGTGCAGACTGCTAAAGCTGAAAAATAAGTGCGGAAATCAAATTAAGCCAAAAATAAAATAAAATATAAAAACGAAATAAAACATAAAAATAATCAAGATAAAGTAAAGAAATTTCTAAGTAAAAATATAGGAGAAAGTGCATAAAGATGCACTGATCACTCATCACGCTGGGAGCGCTTAAGCGTCTCCCCATGGACACAAACCTTAGGATCTATGACATTTTGATATTAATGATTATAGGAATACCTTAACGAATATAATGAGAAACATTTTTAGACAATGGCAACGATAATTCTAAAATACAAAAGTGTACAGACAAGTGTTTGACACTGGTTGGCTTGTGGATTTTTCTCAACCGGTACTCGTAATGTCTTGAAAACTCTTCGAATGGGGATAAAAAGAGATAATCTTCTTATAGGATGATATATTTGTGATCATAGTCTATATATAGAATGATAATCATTTAGAATTCTCATTATTTTGAAATGGATTATCTTGACATCCACTTATATTTAAGCACATATTCAATTAAATAATTAATTATTAAATATAATTAATTATTTTATTTACTTACTCAACCGATTAAGATTCTTATATATATATATATATATATATATATATATATATATATATATATATATATATATATATATATATATATATATATATATATATATATATATATATATATATATATATATATATATATATATATATATATATTATATATATATATATATATATATATATATATATATATATATATATATATATATATATATATATATATATATATATATATATATATATATATATATATATATATATATATATATATATATATATATATATATATATATATATATATATATATATATATATATATATTCCTCTGTCCCGCTCATCACACGGGGGTCTGCCCAATCCATCTCTCCGTCGTGGAGGGCCTAGCTCATTGATCAGTTGTCGCTCGCGGATCAAAACGAGTGTTTTTGATGAAAACGTAATACAACGACAATTCAACTCGGATATCGTCTCAAGGATTCTTTTATGTGATTAATCTACCAAATTCGAAATGGAGGGGGAGTTGGTTTGGTTTCTGATCGGATAAATAAAGAAAATGCAATTAAGCGGTTAAAATAAGTGATTATCAAAATAAGTCAATCTACTGTTTTCGGTTCCGGCTTATCACGGGTTTCTACCTTACCAATTTCCTAAGCGATTTCGATCTCTATTCGATTCCTATGTCAATTAACAAGCGCAAAAGACATAAACTAGATTAACAATCCTATATTCCAAATTAAGCAAACGGATTAAGTTTTCGTGAATTAAGCAAACACGAATTATAAACGCGAATTAACGACAAAGCGACGTAACGACGAATAAAAGCTAAGGATGCAATCATACGAATTTAATCAAAACAATTATATAAACTAACAGATTAAGCAAAAGCAATTCATAGAATACTGTTTAAAGAGAAACGAATTAGATTGATAAAGTAAAAACCTCAAAGCGTTGGAACGCGATTACAGCAGAATGACTCTACGGAATTAGCTCTCCATGGTTCTCTCAAAGCTCCGAATGTATTTTTCGTGAAAATGTAACTAGGTGAACAGTAACACGAGTATTTTTCCTTTAAAAAGAAAGCAAATTCGGGTCATAACCCAACTGGGTCGAAAACATAACCCAGGCCCAATACATGACCCAACACTAAAATAAAATTCTAATGCAGTAACTTCAAACGGAATTCTGGAATTTTGGGCTCCGAATCTGACTTCGACTCCAACACGAAAGTTGTAGCTCTCTCTCTCTTAGCTTTCCGGCGAATTTTAGAATGCCTCAAACGGATTTCCGGAACTCCAGTTATGATCGTTTCCGTGCAGACTGCTAAAGCTGAAAAATAAGTGCGGAAATCAAATTAAGTCAAAAATAAAATAAAATATAAAAACAAAATAAAACATAAAAATAATCAAGATAAAGTAAAGAAATGCCTAAGTAAAAATATAGGAGAAAGTGCATAAATATGCACTGATCACTCATCACGCTGGGAGCTTTTAAGGGTCTCCCCATGGACACAAACCTTAGGATCTATGACATTTTGATATTAATGATTATAGGAATACCTTAACGAATATAATGAGAAAGATTTTTAGACAATAACAACGATAATTCTAAAATACAAAAGTGTACAGACAAGTGTTCGACACTGGTTGGCTTGTGGATTTTTCTCAACCGGTACTCGTAATGTCTTGAAAACTCTTCGAATGCGGATAAAAAGAGATAATTTTCTTATAGCATGATATATTTGAGATCATAGCTTATATATAGAATGATAATCATTTAGAATTCTCATTATTGCGAAATGGATTATCTTGACATCCACTTATATTTAAGCACATATTCAATTAAATAATTAATTATTAAATATAATTAATTATTTTATTTACTTACTCAACCGATTAAGAATCTTATATATATATATATATATATATATATATATATATATATATATATATATATATATATATATATATATATATATATATATATATATATATATATATATATATATATATATATATATATATATATATATATATATATATATATATATATATATATATATATATATATATATATATATATAAATATAAATATATATAAATATAAATATATATATATATATATATATATATATATATATATATATATATATATATATATATATATATATATATATATATATATATATATATATATATATATATATATATATATATATATATATATATATATATATATATATATATATATATATATATATATATATATATATATATATATATATATATATATATATATATATATATATATATATATATATATATATATATATATATATATATATATATATATATATATATATATATATATATATATATATATATATATATATATATATATATATATATATATATATATATATATATATATATATATATATATATATATATATATATATATATATATATATATATATATATATATATTGCTCTGTCCCGCTCATCACACGGGGTCGGCCCAATCCATCTCTCCGTCGTGGAGGGCCTAGCTCATTGATCAGTTGTCGCGCGCGGATCAATACGAGTGTTTTTGATGAAAACGTAATACAGCGACAATTCAACTCGGATATCGTCTCAAGGATTCTTTTATGTGATTAATCTACCAAATTCGAAATAGAGGGTGAGTTGGTTTGGTTTCTGATCGGATAAATAAAGAAAATGCAATTAAGCGGTTAAAATAAGTGATTATCAAAATAAGTCAATCTACTGTTTTCGGTTCTGGCTTATCACGGGTTTCTACCTTACCAATTTCCTAAGCGATTTCGATCTCTATTTGATTACTATTTCAATTAACAATCGCAAAAGACATAAACTAGATTAACAATCCTATATTCCAAATTAAGCAAACAGATTAAATTTTCGTGAATTAAGCAAACACGAATTATAAACGCGAATTAACGACAAAGCGACGTAACGACGAATAAAAGCTAAGGATGCAATCATACGAATTTAATCAAAACAATTATATAAACTAACAGATTAAGCAAAAGCAATTCATAGAATAGTGTTTAAAGAGAAACGAATTAGATTGATAAAGTAAAACCTCAAAGCGTTGGAACACGATTACAGCAGAATGACTCTAAGGAATTAGCTCTCCATGGTTCTCTCAAAGCTCCGAATGTATATTTCGTGAAAATGTAACTAGGTGAACAGTAACACGAGTATTTTTCCTTTAAAAAGAAAGCAAATTCGGGTCATAACCCAACTGGGTCGAAAACATAACCCAGGCCCAATACATGACCCAACACTAAAATAAAATTCTAATGCAGTAACTTCAAACGAAATTCTAGAATTTTGGGCTCCGAATCTGACTTCGACTCCAACACGAAAGTCGTAGCTCTCTCTTAGCTTTCCGGCGAATTTTAGAACGCCTCAAACGGATTTCCGGAACTCCAGTGATGATCGTTTCCGTGCAGACTGCTAAAGCTGAAAAATAAGTGCGGAAATCAAATTAAGCCAAAAATAAAATAAAATATAAAAACAAAATAAAACATAAAAATAATCAAGATAAAGTAAAGAAATGCCTAAGTAAAAATATAGGAGAAAGTGCATAAATATGCACTGATCACTCATCACGCTGGGAGCGCTTAAGCGTCTCCCCATGGACACAAACCTTAGGATCTATGACATTTTGATATTAATGATTATAGGAATACCTTATCGAATATAATGAGAAAGATTTTTAGACAATGGCAACGATAATTCTAAAATACAAAAGTGTACAGACAAGTGTTTGACACTGGTTGGCTTGTGGATTTTTCTCAACCGGTACTCGTAATGTCTTGAAAACTCTTCGAATGGGGATAAAAAGAGATAATCTTCTTATAGGATGATATATTTGTGATCATAGTCTATATATAGAATGATAATCATTTAGAATTCTCATTATTTCGAAAT
>CAWUDS030005743.1:0-46768 GCA_963859935.3 Lathyrus sativus | reverse complement strand
GAAAGTCTACGATTGATTTGGTCTGATGCTGATAGGTCAGAAAATGTAGGTTTGAATGGATCAGGAATGTGTAAACAGGAGGGTGAGTGAACTTTTGATTCAGAATCAGATGATTTAGTGGAGTGGCATGAGGTTGATGACAAGACAACCATGGTTGCAAGTGGTTCCAAATCAAGAATGTCATTAGATGATTGAAAAATAGAGGGTTCTGGAACAGGTAACGATTGTTCTATTATTGAGGGTTGTTCAGATTGTGTTGATTGGGGAGGTTTAGATGAAATGGGTTGAGATTGATGTTCTGGTGGTTGTTGTTGTTGTTCTGGTTGTAGTTGTTGTTGTTGTTCTGGTTGTGGTTGTTGTTGTGGTTGAGGTTCTGGCTGAGGTGGTTCTTGTTGTTGATGTTCTGGTTGTGTTTCTGGTTGAGGTGGTTCAAATGGAGTTTTTACAGAAGATGGTTGAGAATGTGAAGGTTGAGATGGAGAGGGTTCAGATGTATGAATCCCAGATGATGGTGGTACATATGATTGTGGTCTAGAAGGTGATGGAGGAGGTGAAGGTAATGGAGAGTGAATGGTTGGAGTTGGATCAGATGTTAATACCTGTTTGATAGTTTCTCTTATGTATTCCAGACTTGCTTCTAGAGGAGTTGGTTTCACTTTCTTTACCTTCTGAGGCTTAGCAGTAGCTTCAGAGGCTTTTCTCTTAGGCTGAGCCTCAGATCCTTCTTCAGCAATCTTCTTTGGACGCCTTTCTCTAAAAAGATTAGGAAGAACTTCTCCTTCCTTGTGGATGATGTTAACAGGCAGAGGAACACCATTTAACAGACAATCAACTATGTAGGATAAGATGATCTCCCTTGGTTCGTTAGCACTGAACATTGGAAAATCTTCAACAGGAATCCTTCTGTTGCTGACATCCTTAGTAGCAATTTTCTTAGGTTTGCTGGCAAGCTCTGTGATGACCTTCATCCTCTTCAGAGTATTGCCATTGATGACAGAACGTATGACATAGGACAGATCCTCTGTCAATCCAGCTGCATACAGATGTTCTACCAGACGATTCTTAGTTAGAATATCTGATATCAGTCTTCCCATAGGAATCCAATTCCTAACGTTTCCAGTTTTGACTCTTACTTCTTCTCTTGTTTCCTTTATATGATTCAGAAGGTGACTAAACAGAATATAAGGCAAGTCCACCTTCTTTCCCTTACTCATACAGAACATGAAGTAGAGTTGTTCAACACTGACATAATCTTGAGAATTTGATGATTTTCTGTGAAAGATGGAACTCATGAAAATCTTGGCCCAGATCCTGTAGACTGGCTTTAGTTCCCTTACTTTGCTAGTTGGTTCCCCAAAAATAGTAACTTCTTGAAACACATCAGCATGATCCACACGAGCAGATTGTAGACTGGTTTCACCATCAGTTTCAGAGTACCCAATAAGTTGTCTGATCAGCTTCTCAGTAATCACAATCTCCTTTCCAAGGACAGAAGAATGGATGAACTTAGGGCACACCTGAGCATGTATCTAGAATTCTTTCACCAAAGTTGGATAAACAGGACCCATAAGCCTGTCAAAATACTTTGTCCAACTCTAAGTTTGAATGGTTGAAGAAAGATTAAACCCATTTTCTTCAATGGACTCAAAATCAACAAAGAATTCACTTAGAACTTCCAGTTCTACAGTTGGAGTGAGAAGGGTTCTCACAGGTTCCTTGTACGCTTCAGAATTAGGAGAAGAAACAACAGTGGTTGATTGCATCTGAGCAGATGTTAATGAAGAAGATGCCATTGTTGTTCTTGAGTGAGAGGTTTTAGGTTTAAGGTTTAGATGAAGAGCAAAGAGCAGACAGAAATGCATAAAAGGTTCGTGAGGTGAAAAGTGTGAAATGTTGTGATTTGTGGTATTTATAGATAAAATCGGGCACACAAACAATCACATAAGCACGCTTCACATAACATTAAATGAAAAAGTAAAAACATCATTGCACAACAATTATGATTCTGACAGATGGGGGAAAAATTAAGAAAAATCAAATTTTCAAAGCAACACTTCAAACGTTAATTCAGTAAAGTGCACTCTACCTTTCCAGTTTCTGAGCTACACGTGTTTGCTTGCATGTGCTTCTGAAATCTCTTGAGAAATGAAACGTTAGCCAACGTTCAGATCCTTTGAGCATTTGTTAGTTCAGATTTACACAAATAAAATAATTCAAGAAGATGAATAAATTGACAGATGAAATACTTCAGAGCATTAAACATTTTGCATCTGAGAAGTTTGCCTCTGATAAACATTATTCTGGACAAAAAGCCATACCAATATTTTTCAGAATAAACTTGAACCTATCTTCAGCAAGGGGTTTTGTAAAAATATCAGCCCATTGATGATCTGAATCAACAAAAGCTAAGTTTATAATACCTTCTGAACATAGTCTCTGATGAAATGATGCTTAATTTCTATATGTTTTTCCTTAGAGTGTAAAATTGGATTTTTAGACAAACATATGGCAGAAGTATTATCACAGAAGATAGATACATTACTCTCAAGGATCTAATAGTCTTCTAACTGACTCTTCATCCAGAGCATCTGCGTGCTACATCCAGGCAGCAGCAATGTATTCTGCCTCTGTTGTAGAAAGTGCAATTGTGGGTTGCTTCTTGCTGTACCATGAGATCAGATGACTTCCAAGGAACTGACATCTTCCAGAAGTACTTTTACGCTCTACTCTGTCTCCAGCATAGTCAGCATCACAGAATCCAACTAATGTATATTCATCAGATCTTTTGTAACACAGACCCACGTTAGTAGTACCTTTCAGATACCTTAGAATCCTCTTAACAACAGTTAAGTGAGATTCTCTAGGATCTGATTGGAATCTTGCACACAAGCATACACTGAATAAAATGTCAGGTCTAGAAGCAGTTAAGTAGAGAAGAGATCCTATCATACCTCTGTAGAGTTTCTGATCTACTTTCTTACTTACCTCTTCCTTACCAAGAGTACTTGTTGGATGCATAGGAGTCTTTGCCATCTTACTATCAGTCATGTTGAACTTCTTCAGAAGCTCTTTAACATATTTAGTTTGGTGAATATATGTGCACTCTGGAGTCTGATTTACTTGAATTCCTAGAAAGAATCTAAGTTCTCCCATCATGCTCATTTCAAATTCAGCCTGCATAGACAAAGCAAACTCCTTTCCCAGCATAATATTGGTAGATCCAAAAATAATATCATCCATATAAATTTGACAAATAGTAAATCTTTCTTAGATGTTTTACAGAAAAGAGTTGTGTCCACTTTGCCTCTGATAAAGTTCTTTTCCAGAAGAAAATTACTTAATCTTTCATACCAAGCTCTGGGAGCTTGTTTCAATCCATAAAGAGATTTTTGAGTTTGAAAACATGATTTGGAAATTTATCACTCTCAAAACCAGGAGGTTGATGGACATAAACTTCTTCTTCTATAATACCATTTAAGAAGGCACTCTTAACATCCCTCTGATAAAGAGTGATGTTATGTTGTGCAGCAAATGAAATAAGAAGGCGTATAGATTCTAACCTTGCCACTGGAGCATAAGTTTCAGTGTAATCAATACCTTCTTGTTAACTGTACCCTTGAGCTACCAGCCTTGCCTTGTTCCTTACAACTTCTCCTTGCTTATTTAATTTATTTCTGAATACCCACTTTGTTCCAATAATGTTGAAACTTTTTGGTCTAGGAACCAGATTCCACACATCATTTCTTGTAAATTGATTTAGCTCATCTTGCATTGCAAGAATCCAATCATTGTCACTCAGAGCCTAATCATAGATGTTGGTTCAATAATAGACACCAACCCAAGAAGTGATGTTCCAGATGATCTGATAAACGACCTTGTTCTTATAGGGTCATCTTTCTTCCCAATAATCATTTCTTCTGGATGAGAAGCCTTGATTCTGGATGATCCTTTAACTGTTGGTTCTTCAGAAATATTCATGTTATTCATCTGAGCAGCTAATGGAGTTGCATCTGGAGTAGCTTCTTCTTGAGCTTTTTCTGCCTCTGAGCCTTCAGAGTCTGTGAAGACTACTTCTCTATCTGCAGAACTTTCAAACTGCTTTGGCTTTTCAATGCCAAGCTTATCATCAAATCTAACATGTATAGATTCTTCCACAATCTGTGTTTCAGTATTGTATACTCTGTAGCCTTTAGAGTGTTCAGAATATCCAAGCATGAAACACTTCTGTGCTTTAGAATCAAACTTGCTAAGATTCTCTTTAGTGTTCAACATATAACAAATACATCCAAAAGGATGAAAATAAGCAATGTTGGGCTTTCTGTTCCTCCACAATTCATAGGGAGTCTTTTCTAGAAGAGGTCTCACAGACACTCTGTTCTGAATGTAACATGCTGTGTTTATTGCTTATGCCCAAAAGTGTTTTTCAGATTAGTCTCATTGATCATGGTTCTGGCCATTTCTTGCAGAGTTCTATTTTCCCTCTCTACAACTCCATTCTGCTGTGGAGTTCTAGGACAGGAAAAATCATGAGCAATGCCATTTTCATTAAAATATTTTTCAAAATATTTGTTTTCAAATTCACCACCATGATCACTTCTGAATTTTATAATTTTGAAATCTTTTTCATTCTGGACTTGTTTGCAGAAGTCAAAGAACACAGAATGTGACTCATCTTGTGTTTTAAGAACTTTACCCAAGTCCATCTACTATAGTCATCAACAATGACTAATCCATACTTCTTGCCTCTAATGGATGCAGTTTTCACTAGTCCAAACAGATCAATATGAAGTAATTCTAATGGTCTGGAAGTAGAAACAACATTTTTTGATTTAAAAGAGGATTTTGAAAACTTCCCTTTTTGACATGCTTCACAAAGAGCATCTGAGGTGAACTTAAACTTAGGAAGTCCTCTGACAAGATTAAGTTTATTAATCTGAGATATACGTCTCATATTAATATGCCCCAATCTTCTGTGCCAGACCCATTGCTCCTCATTAACAGACAAGAGGCATTTAACATTCTAAACCTTAAGTTCTGAAAGATTTATTTTATAAATGTTGTTCTTCCTCTTTCCACTAAATAGGATTGAGCCATCCTTTTGACTAATAGCTATACAACATTTTTTATTAAAGACTATGTCATAACCATTGTCACTTATTGACTTATGGACAATAGATTATGCTTTAATCCTTCTACAAGTAAGACATTAGTAATAGAAGGAAGGTTACCATTTCCAATAGTGCCAGATCCAATGATCTTGCCCTTCTGATTCCCTCCAAATTTCACGTCACCTCCAGATCTAAGCTCGAGACTTTGGAACATAGACCTTTCTCCCGTCATATATCGCGAGTATCTAGAGTCCAGGTACCATGACTGGTGTCCTGACCTTGCTGCTAAGAACATCTGCAACAAGAATTATTTTACTCTTAGGTACCCAGATCTTCTTGGGTCCTTTTGGGTTAGTTGTTCTGAAGGTTCGTCTAAACTTCTATTTTTCAACATAAGTTTATTCTGACTAGCCTTAGATTTAAACACATGAATGTTCTTCTCAGAACGAGTCATTTTGCTTTTGTCTATGCTTTTAGCAAGAAACTTCTGAAAGTTGTAGTCATATTTTTCCAAAATATTTTTGCATTCAGACTCAGTTTCAGAATCAGAGTCTTGTTGAGCTAATTCAAAATCATTTTTCATTTTTAAGTTCTTTTCATTTAGCTCAGCCACTTCTGATTTGAGAATATTATTCTCAGATACAAGATTGCTTTGACGCTCCTTGTATTTGAGCTTAATATTGTTATAGCTCTTCAGAACTTCTGATAACACTTTGATAAGTTCATCTTTAGTTAGTTTAGCCATTACCTCTTCAACGTCAGAGTCAGATTCAGAGTCAGATTCAGATCCTGAAATTACTTCCTCCTAATCTTCTATGTCTGCCATCAATACTACGTTGGCACATTCCTCTTCTGACTCAGATTCAGATTCAGATGTATTTGAATCATCCCAGGTTGCCATTAGAACCTTCTTCTTCTTATCAAATTTTCTTTTAGGCTTTTCTTTCACAAGCTTTGGACATTCATTTTTGTAATGCCTAGGTTCTTTACATTCGTAGCAGACAACCTCCTTTTTGCCAGATCTTCTGTGTCTAGAAGATTCTTTTCTTTGGTCAGGCTTCCTGAAGTTTCTAAACTTCTTTCCTTTATGCTTCCAGAGTTTGTTTATTCTTCTGGACAACATGGATAATTCATCTTCATCTTCAGATGAGGATTCTTCATAGGTTTCCTCTATTACCTGCAACGCTTTAGCAGATTTATTAGATTTTAAGGAAATTGACTTACCTTTCTTTTGAGGCTCATCTTCCTCAAGTTCAATTTCATGACTCCTCAGTGAGCTGATTAGTTCCTCCAAGGAGATCTGGTTCAGATCTTTAGCCATTTTCAGCGCAGTCACCATAGGTCTCCATATGGTGGGTAAGCTTCTGATGATCTTCTTCACGTGATCAGCAGTAGAGTAACCTTTATCCAGAACCTTTAGTCCAGCTGTAAGTATTTGAAATCTGGAGAACATGGCTTCAACAGATTCAGCTTCTTCCATCTTGAAAGCTTCATACTTTTGAATTAGAGTCAGAGCCTTTGTTTCCTTGACTTGAGAGTTTCCCTCATTAGTCATCTTTAGAGATTCAAAATATCACATGCAGTTTCTCTATTTGTGATCTTCTCATACTCAGTATGAGATATTGCATTTAACAATATAGTTCTAGCCTTGTGATGATTTCTGAATTCCTTCTTTTGGACTTCAGTCATAGATTTTCTTTCTATTTTCTTGTCATTCCAATCAATGGGATGAACATACCCATCTATGACCAAATCCCATAAATCAGCATCATAACTAAGGAAAAAACTTGCAATCCTGTCTTTCCAATAATCAAATTTCTCCCCATCAAACATAGGGGGTTTTGTACTGATTCTGTCTCTTTCTTCATATTTGTTGGATATTGAAACATCAGCCATAATAACAACCAAATATAAGTATCAAAGTTTTTCTCACTGGATCTTTTCTGTCACTGTGAAGTGGTAGCACACACAGAACCGGAGCTCTGATGCCAACTGAAGGTGAGAAAATACTTAGAAGGGGGGTTGAATAAGTATTAAGATAAAACTTAGAAGTAAAAACTCAAGTATTTTTATCCTGTTTCGTTAAACTTAACTACTCCAGTCCACCCTATCAAAAGTGATTTGCCTTTCTCAAACAAGGACTTAATCACTATTTAATCAACGAATTACAATAGTAAGCACTAAGAACAACTGTTCAAAGTCTTCTCAAGAACTACTGATCCCAATTGGATCTTCTCAAGGAACTATTACAATGAAATGTAAGATTAATACAAGTGTTTGAATGCTTCTAACAAGCTTTATCACAACAGTGATTTTCACTTAATGTTAAGAACAAAAGAACAAACTCAGCAAAGAGAATAAGAATATTTTATGAGAGCTTGTAAGAGTTTCTATCAAAGATTCGTCTATTTTATACACTTTGAAGAAGATGAGGAAGACTTGCTTTTATATGCACGGTAGTCCATAAAGTCTTGACGTTGGAGGCTGTGTACTAAAAAGGCCTGAACCTTTTTGTCTTTACATCACATGACCTTTCCTGGAAGTAGAATGCACAGAGAAATGCTTTTGGTCTGTGTTCTAGTGTCAAACATGAAAGAGGAAAGAGTCGTTGAGCGAAATCAACAGATATGACTTTGAATTCTTCTTCAACAAGTATTTCATTTCAGCAAAGTAACATCAGAGTCTGGTTGATCAGAGTCTTGGATGCCCATCAGATTTTGCTGAATCAGAGTAATGCAGCAAGGTGTGCTTTAGCGTGTAGTTCTATCAGAGCAGATTTTTATGACTCAGATCCTCAGTACATGCAGCGTGTAGTACTCTCAGAGTCTTCTGAAAAACTGTGCTTCTTAACTCTCATACAAAGATCTCAAATGCTTCAGAGTCTTCAGATCTATCAGAGTCTTCTGCTTCAGATCCTTCTGCAGCTTCTGCTTCAGATTCTTCTGTAGCTTCTGCTTCAGATTCTTCTGTAAGATGATTCTGACTCTTCAGAGCCTTCCATAGTTCCATGTTCAGATTACTTTGCTCTTAGATATATATATATTTTAACATCTGCAGCAAATATTCATGAACAAATTTTAGAGTATATAATTCTTTAATACAAAATTTCATAAGAGTTATCATCAAAACATAGAGATATTACTAAGAAACAATCCGTGTTCTGACAGGAGGAACTCTACCGCTTTCATTTTATCGCTTTTTAGTTTTGATTTATTATTTTATATTTTATTTCATACTTTTAGGAATTTTATCTGTTTTTAACATTATGTCAAAGTCTTTGCATGTGCTGTTGAGTCTTTATGCGTGGTTTTTCACGTGTTATTCAATCTCCCCATAATTTCAAAAATTTAAATTTTAACCTCCAGCAATTATTTGCTTCGATTCATGACATGGTACTCGGAGAGTATATAGGTTGTTCTTGCTATGTTAGAAAAACTTGGGAAAGTTTAGATAAAATTGATACCGTCCGGACACCCTTAACCCTCTAAATATGCAAAATCAATTTGAGTACCCATTATGCCGAGACCTTAAAGCTCCAGTTTCTTTTAGCAATCCCTAAGTAATTTATTTAAGCAGTCAGCACCATCATAAACACACTAAGTAAGAAACCGATGCAAATAAGTGTATGATCTCTAGTTCAAAATGAGAAATTAAGAAAGAAAAAAATTATGAAAAAAAAGACATGTTCCTTCTAAGTTAGGTGCTCCTCACCGAGCACTTAGCCTAACGGTACAAACTCTTTAAGTTCAATTGATGCTTAAGCATATTTGCAGAGAAAAAATGAAATAACATCGAGATCATAGTCACTAACAGATTTACTTGCCATGAATGTGTATGGATAACGGGCTTAATGTGATTGCACTATAATGAAATGGGGTGAAAGAGAGCATGAGGTATAGGTTGAGTTATAATGGCATGATTCCGATTGGTTTGCATAAGTAGGGAGTTTTTGAAATTGTGTCGTTACAGTATCCTTGGTATTGATATTTAGTACCTGTCGATCTAACATTAGCCTAGCAGCCACGTATGATTAGAGTCTCATCGTGTCTTTGTTACGAACTATGCTTATTTCATTTTACCGTGTTGGTTGTTGCTTGAGGACAAGCAATGGTTTAAGTGTGGGGGTGTTTGATAACGCGAAATCGTATCGTTTATTTGGCTTGATTTACATGCATTTATTTGCGACTATTGTTAATTTATCTGGATTTATGTTCCATCATACGGTTAACTTACTATGTTTTGCAGATTGTGGAGAATTTGGATTAAAGAAAGGAAAGAAGAAGAAATGGAAGGAAAAGAGAGAAGAAAAATAGAAAATAACAAAGAAACGGATTTTGTGCGTGTGACGCTCGTCACGGCTTCCTCACGGCCGTCACATCCGTCACGGCCATCACAGACCCTCACGATCGTCACGTGCAACACGGTCGTCATAAGAGTGTCACGACCGTCACGAACCAAATATCAGAATGACGTCCAAATCAGAAGTAGCCACGATCACTCTCAACTTAATTTCTTCCTACACTTTCTCCACCAACTGCCCACTACTGGAAGTTACTCCCACTTTCCCATAACTCTTGCATGATCTCTGGAAGTTGAGAAATGAAATATCTCCTATAAATAGGCATGAGATTCACAGCATTTGGGGGGGGGGGGCTTCGACGTATCGAAGTGCTGCCAAAATCCTATTGAAGATATTTTTATTGTTTCTTTTATTTCCTTTCCTTTTAATTTTCATTTGTACCGCCGTATTTCTTCTTGTACCTTTTACTTCTCGCCAAGTAGAATCCTGCCGACATTGTGGAGGACTACTCTTCAATTTCAATGCTACTTTCCAGGTTCTTATTAATTTAATTATTACTCTATTTTCTATCATAATGCATATTTTATTACTTTGTTGTTTATGTTTATTTCTGTTTGCAATAATTACCATGTCTAGCTAACCGCATAAGTCGGTATGTAATAAATTAGTAGGACGATTAGATAGTAACCGGTGTCATCCTTTTTACAAACACTTTTCTGGCTGTTAGTTTTTAATCTAATCTTTCTAAATAAACCTTCGTCGCAAAAGCGAGAAATTATTTACAGTAGTTTCGCCACGACAGTGGGAAACTCATTAAGGCACAAACCAGCACGCGAAAGCTGGGGTTCAAACCGGATAGTAAGAACTAGGCATTTATTTTAAACACAGCGAAAGTGCTTTAAAAGAAATCAGAACTTACTTTTTTCAAAGAGTAATTTAAACCCCGAATGGACTGCGAGAGCGTACAATCCGCCTTAGAATTATGACCCGAGTCAACAACCATCATGAGGCAAAGGTCTTTAAACGGGTATTTTCTCCTGAAAATCATTTGCAAAAACTGTAAAGCACCGGCGACCTGTCGAATCCCTGATAACTAAGACATTGCATACCGATATACCTTATTAATATATTTCTAAAACTAAAAGTCTTTATTTCTTTTGTTTTTAATTTTGTTTGCATTTAACTTTACAAATTCCATTAGCCTTAACTTTACGCCGCAACAATAGATAACAGTAGGTTGACATTGGTCTCTGTGGGTTTGACAAATCTTTTATATTACTTTGATACTTCCGTGCACTTGCGGACGCATCACTTATCTGTGTTTTTTTACGTCCAGTCTGTCACACTGAGTCCTCCATATCCCTACAACACCAGAGCTCAAGCTCGAAGGAGGATGACTAAGCTAGATCAAGAGTTTGATAGAGTCAATAATAAGTTGGATGACATACGAGGTAGTATGGGGAAAATGATGGAGATGTTACAAGTGATTCGTGCAAAGATGGATACTGTAACGGGGAAATTTGCGAGTGTAAGCTATTGATTAACTTAACTAAAAAAATGCAAGATTCGCCACCACACTTTTATTTTATCCAAAAAGGAAAGAAAAAGAGCGAACAAAACCAAAGAGTTCTAAAATAAGAACAAGACAGAGATCAGGGTAAGGGGGTTGGTTATGCAAATGGAAGGTGTTAGCACCCAAAACGTCTATAGTACTCTATATGAGCCCTTTGAAATATTTACGCTTTTTGTTTTGAAAAAGGTTTGTTTGAAAAGAGATTGGGGAGATGAGAAGAGAATTATTTTTTAAGATTTTTATGTTTGGAGAGTCTTATTGCCTCATGCCTACGTACCCACAAATTGCAATATAGGATCAAAACCTCGTAGTTCGTGGTACAAATAACACAAATTGGTTGGTTTTGATTGATTTTTAAATGTAAAGACAAGTCATCATTTCAAAGAGAAAACTACGACTAGTCGCCCACAAGTATGAAACAACATTTGCATCACCTAAAGATGGAGGATTTTGCTTGGATTATCAACAAGTCTATCACTCAAAATCTAAGTGAAAAATGTAAAAATCTTAATACTATGGGGAATAGAAGAATTATATCTCAACTATGGAAATGACTCATGTCTAAACTTTATGAAAAATATTAAAATAAAAAGTGCACAGAAGCACAAAATTTTTGAATGAGGTAAATTGTTTTTAATATCTTTTGAAATTGGTCAAAATATGATTAACATTGATTAACATTTATTAAGAAAATCAAAGTTTAGAAATCACTTGACAAAACTCAAGGTTTTATTGTGAAAGCTGTTTTGAAGTTTGAAAGCAAGAAGGTTTTAAAGAGGGAGAAGATTTTGAAAATTTAAGAAGGGAAGAAGATGAAGTGACTACCCTAGAAAGAAAAATAAAAGCTAGAGATGGGAAGGATCTAACCAACTTGTAGCATACTTCATAACAAGCCAAATAAGAATTCCATCCATCTTGAGCATAAGCAAATGAACAAGCCAAATAAAGGCAAAGATACATAATACTTCAAGCATGGGGAAAGAGCCCTAATTCTAAGTCCAAGGATCCAAGAATAGTCCAAGAGGTCCAAGGTCTAAGAATAGTCCTAGAGCATAGTCACAAAGTTAAGAGCACCAAGATTTTTATATGTTTAATCCTTCATTAGTGTTTTGAACAAGATATGGTCCAAGTGGACAAAAGAAAAGATCGAAAACATAAACATGTGTCCGACAAACAGGAAAAATAACGGAAGCATAAAAAATAATATGATATGAGTTGATAATAATGAAGCATAAAGATAAAAGAGAGATAGGGAGCAAGAAGGAAACATAAACAAAATGAGTATAATGATATCGTTAGTGAGTTAGTGATTAGTTGTTATAGTAAATGATCAACGATGGTTAACTCATGCACTTAAGCAAATTTGATGAAGACTCATTAGAGGATTGATAAAATCAAAGCCTTCTAACAACAAGCTTCATAGGTGATGGTCTTAAGACAAATAATTAACCATACTTGGACTTTCAAACATAGGTTTGAGCACGGATGATTGCTTTCCAATTACGGGACAATTTAGCGTTATGTTAAACAATCGTAATCGGGTTTATGTAGAAACCACAACTATCTGAGGTTGTTTAATAACAATGTTAGTGCTAATGCATGCTAGAGAAGTGATATGTAGATCACTCTCCGAAAGCAATGCCGCATGAAACGAAAAATAGGTAAGGATCTCATCATCATCAAGAACTTGAAATAAGTTCAAACGATATCGAAGATTTCATCGATCAAACAAAAAGAGAAGAGGAGATGGAATTCCAAATTGAGTTACAAGTTCAAGATCGTTCCATCTTTAAGTTTATCCACTCATCTTGGTAGATTAAAGCACTAAACACACATCATTAACTCAAAGCATCTAAAATGAATTGAACAATTCACTTTAAAGATAGATTTGAATTAGTGAATGTTTATCCAACTTCATCTACACCCTAAGTCCAATGAATTTAAAGAGGAAAAAGACCTTTAATAATGTATTTCAAGGAAAAAATCAAAAGGAAATGGAAGAAGAAGAAGAAAGAACCAAAACAGTCCCAAAATAAAGCCAAAAAAGCAAAAAAGACACTGGGTAACCGGTTACCCAAAGCTGGTAACCGGTTTACCACTGCTAAAACAGCAGCGAAACAGAGCCAAAACATCAAAAAAAACACTGGGTAACGGTTACCCAAATCTGGTAACCCGTTACCATTGCTAAAACAGCAGCAAAACAACTTTAAAAGTGCAGAAACTTGATCAATCTGTTAGTTCTTGATTGGTAGGCATTTTGGTAAAAACTAGGTGTAATCACAAGATGTCCTACAGGATGTCGTGACATCTGTTTGTCTGGATCAGCAGGTCACTTTGGACTTATTAACAGGTATTTTCTCCATGATGTCAAACAAAGATATCTTGACACTCATGGACTAAACATTTTGTATGAATGTATTTGTGTCCATATCTTTTTGTGCAAGCTTGCTGCATTATTCTAGTGTGAACCTGCACGTTTTTGGTGGTTTTCTAAAGGCGTTTCTGAGATAGTTATTATGGATCAGATTTGATTTGATATGGAGTTATTCTCAGAAGATTGTTTGAATATTGGAAGAATGATTTGATTAGATCTGATTGGTCAAATCAAATCTGTTGTTATTCATGAAGATTGGAATCTTCTCAAATCCTGCTGTTATTTTTCCTAAAGTCCAAGCCCATTTTGAATTTCTATTTAAAGAGGCGTAAACCCTAGCTTGAAGATCAGAGAAGCAAGGATTAAAAGTGTATGCATTTGTTTAAGCTTAAGGCTTCGTGTGTGTTAGTTTTATGAGACATTCACTCATTATTTAATGTGTGAATTGGACTAGGTTGTTAATTGTAAATTATTCACTCAAAGCTTGTAAGCAAGAGTGTATTGTACTTGATTGAAGCTTTTAAGCAAGATCAAGTTGTGACTTTGAAGAGTGTCTTCTAAAGTCTTCCTTTTTATATTGACCGTTATCACTGTTGTGATTGAGGGGGAGTGAGAGGTGTCTCTTGTCTAGTGGGTTCTAGGAAGAAGTTGCACGTGTAGAGATTAAGTGAAGAGTTATAAACTGGGAGTTTAGCTCTGAATTAATTCTACTAGTAGTGAATTTCCTCCCTGGCTTGGTAGCCCCCAGACGTAGGTGTGGTTTCACCGAACTGGGTTAACAATTATTGTGTCTCTTTACAATTGTTTTGTTTATCTTTGTTCTTATTATACAGATATTTGTGTCGGTAACATCTCCTTTGACATCTAATATCTGATACCAGAATTTCAATTGGTATCAGAGTATGCATCATGCTCTGGTTTTGGGTGAGATCTAGGGACGATACTTTCTGGTACCATGGACAAAGAAGGAGGATTTGTGAACAGACCACCTGTTCTGGAGATATAGTTCAAATGTCCCTATCAAGGGCACATTAGGAAAGCTACCACAACTGAAGATAAGCTTACGACCCAGCAAGTCTCGGTTGAACCAGACAACATCCTTCTCTGTTAAACCCATAAGCCTCTTCGACCATTCAGATGAGTTCGCAGACATATTCGATATAAATCGGGAGATATAGTTCAAATGTCCCAAAAATCATCTTACTTGTTTTTCTGTTTTGGGTGCAGGCATTTCCCGAATAGCTTTAACTTTACCAGGATCAACTTCAATGCCTTTCTGACTGAAAATAAAGCCCAACTACTTTCCAGAACAGACACCAAAAGTGCATTTATTAGGATTCAGATGGAGCTTAAACTTTCTCAAACGTTGAAACAACTTAAATAAGTATTCAATATGATATTCTTCAGTCTTTGACTTACAAATCATATCATCCACATAGACCTCAATTTCTTTATGCATCATATCATGGAACATAGTGGTTATAGCTCTCTGGTACGTTGCACCAGCATTTTTCAAACCGAAGGGCATCACTCTATAATAGAATGTTCCCTAGGGTGTAATGAATATTGTTTTCTCCATATCCTTAGGTGCCATCTTTATTTGATTATAACTGGAAAATCCATCCACTAATGAAAAGATATTGAAATTAGAAGTATTATCTACCAACAAATCAATGTGTGGCAGTGGAAAATCATCTTTCGGGTTTGCTTTATTCAAATCTCTATAGTCAACGCACATTTAGACTTTTCCGTCTTTCTTTAGAACAGGCAAAATATTGGCTACCCATTAAGGATACTTAACAGTCAAAAGAAAACCAGCATCAATCCGCTTCTGAACCTCCTCTTTAATCTTCACAGCTATGTCAGGATGAGTTCTTCTCAATTTCTACTGCACAGGTGAACATTCAGGCTTCAACGGAAAATGGTGCTCCACAATATCAGTATCAAGACCAAGCATGTCTTGATAGAACCAAGAAAACACGTCAACATATTCTTTAAGAAGCTCTACCATCCTCTTCTTAACATCTGACTGAAGCAGTGCCCCAATCTTGATTTCTTTCTTATCATCTTCAGAACCCAAAGTAACTAATTACACCGGCTCTTCATGAGGCTAAAAGGTCTTTCCCCCGTGCTCAAGCAATCGGGAAATTTCATCAGGAATTTCTTCAACATCCTCCTCTTCCGCTTCAAACACAGGGAACCCAAAGTTGGGATAGGGCATAGGGTCATTATTTTTAATGGGTTTAACAATCAATCTGCACAATAATTTATGTTTGATTTTAGAATATGAACAAGAAGTGCAAGTATTATGCAGATAAAAGTGATTATAAAATTATTATTGTTTGGTTCTTTATGTTACCATTTTTCAAAGATAAAGAAAAAAGAGAAAACAAAATATGGATAAACAAAATAACATTTTATTGATGATGATAAAAGTTGAAACAAAGCCCTCACAAATTCACTTTCACCTTGTGCAGAGTGAAAGGATTTTTTTTGAAAGAAACAAAAAAAATACTTTGAAACATGAACAACAGTAGGAACGTCAACAACGATCCAATTCTTGCATATCAACCCACGCGTAACAAAGTTGGGCGTTTCTTCCTCTTGATCATCCTCAATGATAGCACTGACTTCATACTCAGGTCTCTTAAGTCTCGATCGAGGAGAGTAGAAGGGTACATATGCATCTTCTATATCATAATCATATCCAGGATCTTCCAAATAAGGCTCCCAGTTTTCAGCAGGAATGGAATCATTTTCAGAACCATCTAAGATGTAATCTTCAGAGTCATCTTCAAGAATTGCAGCTGTAGCAAAATTATGGTGCGTTCCAAGATAACCTTGAACCATATTGACAGTCGTGTTACCATGATTAGGCAACGAATTTGATTGCACATTTGGATTGGTATCTTCAAAAGACAGAATACCGCTTTTTACAAGCTTTACAACTTCGTATTTAAGAGGATATCAATTTTCAATATCATGCCCAAGGGCACCCTGATGAAATGCACAACGGGCATCTGGTCTATGCCACCATAAAATATCAGTAGGAACATCTGGAGGATCACGAATCTGAACCAAATTCTTCTTTATCAAAGCCAGAAATGATTCAGTATACGACATTATAATAGGATCAAATTTCACTTTCCTCTGTGCACGACCTTGCTGAGTATTTTTCTGTGTTTTTAGTTGGAAATATGGTTGATAACTTGAAGTAGCTTGAGCAGCAGGAGCGACACTGATACGGGTGTAACAGATGCTATTTGTTGCTGACAACGGCTGCCATTGTCGTTCACAACTCTGCATCTTCTAGACCTCTCTTGAGAGATAACATTAGTTTCTCCATCCTTTTTCTTAGAAAAACCAGAACCAAATTTCTTCGTACTTCCAGAACTACCTTCTTTTGTTAGACGTCCCTCGCGGATAGCTTCCTCTAATCCCATTCCCATATTAACCATTTTCGTGAAATCACTAGGAGCACTCGCAAAGTCTTTAAGAAAATCTTGGTCATCTCTTTCTCTTCAAGCGGAGGGCTTATCTAAGCTGCGATCTCGCGCCATCTCTGAGCTTACTCTTTAAAAGTTTGTTTCTCTTTTTGAGACAATACACAGAGTTGATCACCGTCCAGCCATATCCAGATTATACTTATACTAACGGATAAAAGCTTCATAGAGATCATTGAATGTCTTGATTTGGGAACTATCAAGTCCCATATTCCATTTCAGTGTAGCACCGGTAAGACTATCTTGAAAATAATGAATCGGAAACTGATGGTTATCAGTATAGGTAGACATCTTTCTTGCATACACGACCAAATGGCTTTGTGGACTAGTATTCCCTTTGTATTTCTCAAAATCCAGAACTTTGAACTTGGTAGGAATCTTCATATTTTGAATAAGACAAATCTCGTGAGCATTCTTCCCAAATAACTCTTTTCCCCTCAAAGCCCAGATTTCTTTCTGCATCTCAACAAACTGATCTTGAAAATCATCCATACGATCAATAACATCCAAACTCTTGCTTGGAGCAGTGTGTAAAATTTACTCTTCAGCATAAGGCATAGTGTGAACCACAGGCGGTGGTACAGGTACAACAGTAGGAACAATTAGAATCTCAGCATTAGGAACAACATTAACCACAGGAGGTGGTACAGTCATAACAGCAAGAATTCTTGGACCTTTAGAAGCAGGAGGTTGATATCCCTTTGGCACATAATTGAAAGGCAATGCCTCAAGGGAAACCATTAGGCGTCTAACATTGAGCAGCATTAACCGGGGCCACAGAAATGGGCGTTAATCCGATCTCAAAAATCACAGTTCTGTGCACAGGAGAAGGAGGAGGCGATGGTGGTTGATTCTGAGCAGCCACCAGAGCTTCCATCGCAGCAGTGAATCTTTCTATACTATCCTTCAGAGTTGATACCTCTTCACGGAGCTCGCGGTTCTCTTGTTGCAACTGATCCATCTTTTTCTTAATATTAGCTCGAGTTTTATAGTGATGCGACAGTTTGGATGAACAAAGACCAAAAGAAACAAATAAGACACCTAGAAAAGGAAAAAAAACACAATGCACAAGATACGAATGCAAATGCAAATGTTTCAATCAGTTTTCAAGGATCTTTAAGATATAAAGAAATTACAAACATTGTAAGGAAATAAAACTTTTTAAAATTTTGATAAACATCTCATTTCATTGAATATTGGAAAGAGTTACCCTTGGAAGTACAAGTTACATAATATTAAAATTTAATAAGAAAAAGCTAGGTCCTAAGGAGCATCTGATGACGATCCGAGCTGATACTTCCCTCGGAGTCTCTTAATCTCTCTCTCATAATTGTCCTTCATGGAGGTCTTCTCTAACATGAGCTGATCCACAATACTCTTCCAAGCCCCGAAAGTAGGAGAATGAGCGGATGAAGTAGTATAGGAAAATAAATCCTCTGCATGTCTCTTCACGACGCGTCGCTCAAGCAACTCAATAAAGACTAACACACCCATAAGATATGCATACTCCTCTAAGGTTGGCAATAACTGATAATTTAGGAAAGTACAGCATCGGTAGACAAGACCATAGAATTGCACAAGGGTGTTCAGAATTTCATCTTCCATGTTGGTAGAAAGAACAAATAGAAGCCTCCCATAACAAGATCTGAAGCCTGAACGATCAACTACCAAGGACACTAGCTTTCTTAAGTCTGTAAGATCGGGAGTTCGGAAACCGTACTTCTGAGTGTTTCTTCTTCCAATATCCATAATCACAATATTTGCGATGTTTGCAAAGGAAAATCTCTGAGATCCTTAAAAAACCGACTGAAACAAAATGCCCATGAATGCATGAGTCCAAGATGCAACACCCACAAACAAGACACACAAAGCTCATAGGTTCAAAGGTTCGGCACGGGCATGGAGCCAAGGGTAAGAACCAACCCACAATGGTATATACTAAGGTTATATCATCACCTGTAGAACAAGGTTCTAAAAAGTTTCCGTAGTCATAATTCCATTTTTGGATATTATCGGCTTAAACGACTACTCGTCGGCCAATAATATTCTCAAGAGAAACTCGTCTGAGTGTGGTATCGTGTAACAACTAATTCAAGTCTACACTTGAATAGCCACCGCACCATGTCTTAATAAGGCCAAGATGGATTAAAGGGTTCTAAGGTCCTCAGCTTCTCAGGCTCCTAGGGCGGAAAAAGTAATGCCAATTACGACTACTCGTAAGACACCAGTAATCCCAAAGGGCCTCCACTGAGCGAGGGATCTCATGACAGCTTAGTAAGGACTACTTCACGTAAGCTTACAAGACTATAAAACCTTCATATCATAAGTGCACTCAAGTTTGGGTATAGGACTTATCTCACCACACAGATCACCAGACACCAAACAGCATAAACAATAATAAACAAATCAAACAAAAAGCGATAAATAATTCAAAGTAGGCGAAACCCACTAGGAACCAGATACTCAATTGTTTGATGAATTGATGAATTTTCTTTTAATTTCCTTATCATATTCCCATTTGATAAAATGTACCTCAATTTCCATGAAGTGTAAATGACTTTACTACTTTCCTATGTCTTATCATTGCACCGATTAAACCATTTTTCAAAAAGCAGTTCGATGAAGAAATCAGATGGGTTATATGGATGTTTTTTTTGTATCATATTTTATATTATCCCTCATTTGTAATGTGCCATACATAATATTCCTATGATTGTATATGGATACCAACCATCGAGAACTGTTATCGTAAGTTCATATTGTGCGCCACTAAGAAAAATATGTTCGAAGATTATTTCTTAAAAAATAAAAGAATGAATTCTCAAGACTAAGACTAAGTAAATTCATGATTTTCTTCAATGCCAAACTAATTCCTCCTTAGATTCACATAACAATGTTTGGTTGAAAAGAAGACTTTCTTTTCCATAATTTTTTATAGTCATGCAGAATCATTTATTCTTGTGAAGATGGATGTAACATGATTCCTAAAACTCATAATTTTGAACGAATTTAAACTTGACACTTTAATATTGAACTTGTAATCATGACTTGAATCTTGTAAGGAACAATGTATGTTGAACATTTACTTTGAGAACTTCTCGTCTAAACCTCCTAGATAAGATCAAAGTCTTTCTTGAATTAAGCTTGATCTTTGTTACCCGCACAGTCAAATGATGATACATGAACTATGCCCTAAAAAATCCTTGTAATTCAACTGGTCATAAAACCCTAGCCTTGTCTCCACATGACCACGCTTAACATTAATGAAAAGAAAACCCTGATCCTTTTTAGCAGTATACACTGAAACTTCTGAGAAATTCTGAGGAAAATGACCAGTAGAAAACCCTAAGACTTTTCCAATCAAAGTCCATTGGTCACATCCTAAAATACTTGACTGAAAGAATGAGCACTATTTTGGAATTTAATGCACAGAGAGAGTGTAATACCCTAATTTTTACCCCTAAGATTCCACATTTCATTTGCATATCATTCCACAAACAAGATCGTACTCTTGGCTTTCTCACCCTTATCTGCTTCTTACTTGTTTTTTGTTGTTTATGTTTACTAACCTCTAACCAAAATACCAAAAATATTTTTCAATTTGCTTGTTTCTTCTTCTTCTCTGTGTGTTTAGGATTTTGCAAGGAGATTGATGGCAAGGACATCCATTCAAGTCTAAATCAAATGGAAGTTTGACCTCATCTTGGTCAGACTATTGATCGCGACTTTCTATGTCTAATACAACTAACTGCAAGTGCACAGTCTATCGCGTAGTAATAATAGATATCGATCCCACAGGGACTCGTAATCAAACTAGTGTTCTCGGGAGTTACTATGTTTAGCTAGGTAGAATATGTTTAGGGGAATAAGATTGTCACTAAAAAGGGAACTAAGATTACTATTTAGATTATAATTAATTGAATCGATACGTAGTAATTGTGTTCTTCAGGGATTTGATAAATTACTGGTGTATGAAATAGTTTTCAAAGTTTATTTAAGCAGAAAATAGAGATTTGAAAACTCTCGCATCACGATGGTTATTGACGCTAATAATAATCCTAAGGGCCAAACGTACACTTTCGTATCCCGTTCGGGGTTAAAATTATTTTTTGGAAATCTCTAAGTTCTAATTCATTTTAAAGTGCTTTCGCTGTTATTAAAACCAATGCCTAGTGTTTACTATCTGACCTTACCGCAGCTTTCGCTTGTTGGTTCGTATCTTAATTAATTTCCCACTTTCGTGGCAAAACTACTTTTAAATAAGTTCTCGCTTTCGCGACGAAGTTTATTCAGTAAATCAATTTTAAACACTCAGACCATAAATTACTTTTATGAAAAGAAAGTTTTCCAACCAATGGTTATCAAATCCCATTCGAATTATTACTACATATCGATTATCTAAGTTTAGCTAGACATGGAATTGGGAAAAACAAAATATAAATAAAAATAATAAATAATAATTTGCATTATAATAAAACAGAAGTCGATCAAAATGAAAACTTGTAAATATGCCAATTGGCCTTTGGGCAGATCCTCCACAGATGTTGGCAGGATTCTGGTCTTTAGTGCCAATTTGATCGTACAGTACAATAGAAATTACAGAAGAGCGGAAATGGGAATAAGGAAAGGTAAAGAGAAATGAATACAAATAAAACTGGAAAGTAATTGCTCTGGAAAGTAAATTCGGCAGCACTTCGTGGTATGAATGCAGCACCCTTTCTGAAGTCCTCTGCTTCCCTTTTTATAGAAGTGGAATCCCAACGGTTATCTCTGAGGATGATGGACCTTGAGGCATATAATTTAGGGAGTAGTGGTCCACTCTGTGGGAATTGGAACTGCTCTTTTGACGTGTAATCTGAGTGGGGCGTTTTTGCCTACATGACGGTCGTCACCCGTGTGACGGTCGTCATGAAGCTGTGACGGTCGTCACATCAGCAAAAACAGCTTGCTGCGCTTTTCATTGTATTTTCACTCCTTTTTCGTCCATATTTCATCTGAGATTGCTTCTTTTCTTCATGTTGCCTTGTTTAGACGTGATCGTTGAATACCTGCAAAACATCAGACAAATATACGGAAATAACCCAAAATCGGATCGAAAACGGTTAGATTTTAGTTGAATTATGCATGAAAATATCTATATGATTTCGTGTTATCAAACTCCCCTAAGCTTGAATCTTTGCTTGTCCTCAAGTAAAACATGGAAAAGTTGGCAAGCACGAGGCAACTTCTTCGTTCGCAGAGTTTGGAAAAACCGGGATTCTTGGTAGGAACAAGACGAGTATCATGACGACACTGGACTACAAGTCTTCGGAGGTCTCCTTTTTATGCAAATCGGTCTCAGTCATGCCACTGTATCTTGGTGTCAAGGTTCTCGTGGCAAGTTCACCCTGTTTGTTCTAGCGCAATCACATTAAGCCCGTTGTCCGCACACTTTCATGGCAAGTCGACCTGTTAGTGAATATGATCTCATTTCTGTTTTTGATCTTCTTCATTGATCATAATTTTGTGTCATTGATTTTCAATGAGTTTTTCGTGCCGTTGGGCTAAATGCTCGGGTGAGGAGCACCTAACTTAGAAGGAAACGTATCTTATATTCTTGGGCTTTTTAGCTCTCTTTTCATGATTTTTCATCTTTTTGGAGATCATACACTTATTTGCATCGGTCGCTCGCTTAGAAGAGTTTTTGGAAGGTGCTGACTGCTAGTATAAACTACTTGGGGTTGAGTTTGCGTAGACACTTGAGACTTTGGTACACGTAGGTGGTGAAACTGACTCGCATAAACTAGAGATCTAAGGTGTCTGGACGATACTGGTTTTGTTAGAACTGTCGTTTCCTTGGAGTTTCAAAACTTGGTTTGAACTCAGGTGCATTCTCGTGGTGCTTTTGCTTTTGAGGAACGAACTAAAATTTTTGTTTACATTGAATAATGTGGGGATTGTTTGCGTAACGTGAAAAATATATAGACGAGCTTTATTTGCTAGAAATAGAAAGTGTAAAAATAGATATTACTAAAATTCAAAGTGCAGTGAAATGGAAATAAAGGAAATAAAGGAAATTCAGAGTACAGTGGAATGGAAATAAGGCTCCGCTCCCACACTATCTCGATCAGTGTCCTCACTGATTCTTGAAGCATGCGAGAGGGAGATACAACTGAAAATGAAAATACAGAATACTGAAATATAGTAAACAATTAAGGAAAAATGGAAATCTAGTCTCGGCCTCTGTCACGTCCGCGCTGGCGTCCTCTGGCTCTGCAAGGGCTACTCTGTCCTCATAGCTCATAGCTCCGGTGTGGTAGACCGTGTCTCGGAGTCCTTCGACCTGCAGGGTCAGATTCGCTAGGCTCTCAGTGATCGTAGCTTGGCCGGTGTAAAGTTGTTGCATTTGAGTCCGGTGTCAAGCTTCGAACTGGTCAGCTCGCTGGTTCTGCTGCTGTAGCATCGTGAGTATCTGTGCCTGCTGGTCTAGGGAGCGACGGAGGTCCTCTTCTGTGTAGTCTGGCATGGGATGATGACGGCGGCGGCGAGAAGATGTACCTACGGGAGGAGGAGGCTGCGATGCCTCTGGCTGCTCGGACCTGTCCAACTCAGCTTGGATTTCATCGTCGGAACCATGAGTGGGATCCTGAGTAGGAACAGCGGCAGCAGGAGGGGCAGTGAGATCGAACAACCAGTTGGTACGGTCCTCTGGATGGATGCGGGTGCGGGACGGAAGGATGATGCTTCGGACGGTCTTGCCACGCACAACCGGATGGTATTTGCCGTCAGCTTGGGAGCGGATGAGATGGGAGGCTCTGCAGTGGTCGGTGTCAAGGAACACCGAGGGGATGGAATGGAGGTGCTGGAGGCGGTCGCCAAGGTTCAGCCCAAGTGCAATAGCAGTGACAATCCCGCCAAAATAGAATGGCTTCGAGCCACGGTTGCAGTTGGCCTGAATATGGGCCAGTAGAAACGGGGCAGCGTTGACAGGTTCATTGTTGAAGACGCAATGAAGAAAGAAGAGCTCCTTGGAGTTCCCTTTGTGGTTGCTGTCTCTGGCGAAGATAGTGTTACTCAACGCTCTGTGAAAGTACCTGATGGTTGGGTTATGGATATGAGTGGCGTGCAAGGAGTCCCAACCATCGGCATTGAGGCCGGTCAACTGATACCACAGCGCGAAAGCTTCGTGCTGGAACTGATCGGTGATGCGGCGGTGAGCGTTGTCGCCGCGAGGTAGCTGTAGGATGCTGGCAATCTGATTTTGATTCACCTGATAGTTGACGCCAAACATCCAGAAGCATGCGGCACCTGTGTGCTGGTTAAGTTCGCCGCTGCTTGTGGCGTAAGTGAACGAACTCAAGAACTCAAGAGTGAGTTGTTCGTACGTTGGCTGAGGGTTGGTGCAGAGGTTCCAGATGCCTGCTCTTTGAAGCATCCAGGTTACACCTTCATGGAGTCCGAGCTCCGTAAGCGATGGAAGGTGCGGGTAGTGTGTCGGCTGGAGTGACCTCTGATGAAATGCAATGTAGTTTGCTCGTTGTCTTTCGCCTAACTCGCCTTCACTGAAGGTAATGTTGCTGACATCTGGGGTTTCTGCATTCCTTGCCATTGTTGGAAGATGGAGAGGTTTCTGAGGTTTTGGGGTTTTTCTGCAGAGAGGGAAAAATGACAGAACGGTGGTTTGGAGGTTGAATTTGGAGTTGAAGTTTATAGTTCAATATGGGGAGGACAAAAATTCGTAGTGGGGTAGGAGTTAGGATGTTTGAAAGTGATAATGGGGGGAGTGGAAGAGAACACGAACCCTGTTTTATCAGATAGCAGTTCTGGACTGCGTGACGGTCGTCACATAGGTGTGACGGTCGTCACCCGCGTGACGCTCGTCATGGGGCTGTGACGGTCGTCACAGCAGCAAAATCTGCAGAACGCAGAATTTTGCTCTGAGGGCGTACTCGTGGTGATTTTAAGGCTTAGTATTGATACGGTGATGTAATATAACAGCCAACAAACAACAATTAATGCGAAAACAAAATAGTTGAATAAAAACTAGAATTGAAATAACATAAAATTGAAACAATTGTATGTAGTACATAATGAAAACGAACAATGCGACAAATCCAAATGATTAAATGAAACTAAACTAGACTAAACTAAACTGAAACTACTACTAAGAACTAATAACTAATCTTTTCGTGCCTTCAACTCATCGAATTTCTGTGAATAGTAGTCGAGTTGGTCGCAGACTAGATCCATGAAGCCTACCAGTTCGTTGTGCATGCCTGCGATATCAGCTTTTACATTAGTCAGAGCTTTATCAACGTCGTCCAATCTGAGTAACACGATATCCATTTTGTCGGTGGTCTCCTCAGGGATAGGCTCAGGATAAGTATTGTAGTGTGGAGGAGTCATAGGGTCTACTTCAGTTTCAGAGGCAGCGTCCTCATAGTACATATAGTCGTGTGCCTCAGAGATGTGGTCACTGTCATACATATAGTTCTGGGGTGTTGACTGTGGTGAAGGAGGTCCCATAGGCTCATCCAATTCGTAGAGCCAGTTATCCTTGTTGTGGATGCTTGTCATCAGATGTTCAGGCAGTGTGAATAGCTGTACTGGTTTTTCGTTAATAAGGTACTCATACGGTCCAGGTCCCATAGTCCCTAAGATGCGCCTGTTAAAGCAGAATTGTATGTTCATGGGTCTGATGGTACCAAAACGAGTGCTGGCATTTAAATGGAATCTAATGCCAAGCTCGTGGGCAATCATTGTTACTAGGCCTCCTATAAGAATATGTGTCTGAGGTTCCAGCGTGAGGCGTTTGAAAGATCTCATCATGAAAGGCACTGCATTTACTGTCCGTCCCTGAGAAGCACAGAACATGATGAATAACTCTTCCTTAGACACTGCAGTAATATTTTCTTCTTTTCCAAACAATGTGTGAGCTAGTATCTTATGGAAGTATCTGAAGGCTGGGTTATGAATGTCATCATTATGCATTCTGGCTGGTTCGGGGTGATAGTCGCCTGTGATTCTACCCCAGAATTGATCGAGTTCAAAATCAATATCGTCATCTTCTGCACTGATGAACACATGCAGTCCGCTAGGGAATCCTAGGAGGTTAGCTAGTGACATCCGGCTATGAGTTTGGTCCATTCCAAACAATCTGAAGGTAATCAACTCTGAGCGGGTTCCAAAACCATAGTTGGGTGTGTATCTGAAAGAACTAAGGAATTCATAGGTAAGATCCTTGTAGGTAGCGAAACGTGTTTTCAGAGCAGTGTTCTCCCAACCTAGTTGATTGAACAGGTATTGAATGCTGTCTGTGATCCCTAGTTTATCCATAGTAGCCTTATCATAATACAGCGTTAAGGCGAATTCTCTTTCGGTCTGTGCTGCAAATCTTGCCTTTTGAGCGAGTCCTCGGAAGTGAACCTTTGTGAAGTCGTACTCGGCCATACTCGCAGGTAATTCGGAGAAAACAAAAGGAATGTTTTGAAGACTTTAAAAATCCTGAAAAGTTTGAGACAAGAAATTGAAGTCAGGATTTTTAGAAACGAAAAGCGGTAGAAACAAAAGACAAAAGAGAGAAAATAAAATAAGAATAAAAGTACGAAAATGAACCGAAAGTAGAAAGTAGTAGTAATTTTAGAATTTTTGTTGGATTTTTCAAAGTAGAATTTTAAAGAAAAATGAAATGCAATAACGAGGGAAATTTGGGTTGCCTCCCAATAAGCGTTGTTTTTAACGTCTAAAGCCTGACGATAGCTTGGTGAGAAGCTATGCGGGTGTCTGAGCTGGAAGCTCAAGCAAAGTTATATTGCTGACTTGAGGACTGTTGTCGCTCTTATTGTAATGTTTTAGACGTTGCCCATTTACGATAAATGGTGCATTCGTCTTATCGGTAATTTCAACAGCTCCACTCTGAAGTACTTTAGTCACTTCATAGGGTCCAGACCACCTAGATTTTAGTTTACCTGGGAAGAGTTTTAATCGTGAATTAAAGAGCAATACGATGTCTCCCACACTGAATTGTTTCCTGATTGAACGTTTGTCATGCCACTTTTTAGTTCGTTCTTTGTAGATACGGGCATTTTCGTAAGCGTCTAATCGAAGTTCTTCCAACTCGTGTAAGTTCAAGATTCGCTTTTCTCCTGCCTCGGTGTAGTTGAAGT
The DNA here is from genome assembly GCA_963859935.3 of Lathyrus sativus. Lineage (NCBI taxonomy): Eukaryota > Viridiplantae > Streptophyta > Magnoliopsida > Fabales > Fabaceae > Lathyrus > Lathyrus sativus. Next base: position 19,765 of record CAWUDS030005743.1, on the reverse strand, counting down.
TGAGTGTTTTAATGGCCCAAAAGGCCTTATGCTCTAACTCTACAGGGAGATGGCAGGATTTACCGTAAACTAATTTATAGGGGGTAGTACCTATTGGTGTCTTAAATGCGGTCCTATAAGCCCATAAAGCTTCTTGTAGCTTCGACGACCAATCTTTCCTTGAGATAGCGACAGTCTTTTCTAAGATCTGTTTTATTTCTCTGTTCGAGACCTCTACTTGTCCGCTAGTTTGCGGATGATAGGGTGTAGCTACTCGGTGCCGGACTCCATATCTAGAGAGAAGTTTATCGAATATTCGTGATATGAAGTGAGATCCTTCGTCACTAATGACGAGTCTGGGTACACCGAATCTAGGAAAGATTGTGTTTTTGAAGAGTTTGATTACTACTCGTGCGTCGTTTGTTGGAGCAGCTATGTCTTCTATCCATTTAGACACGTAATCGACAGCGACGAGTATGTAGTTATTTCCAAAAGAAGGTGGGAAAGGTCCCATGAAATCTATTCCCCAGACGTCGAAGATTTCTACCTCTAAGATTCCTTTCTGAGGCATTTCATCGCGTTGTGAGATGTTGCCAGTTCTTTGGCATCGATCGCACTTTTGCACAGCGATGTGAACGTCTTTCCAGAGATTAGGCCAGAATAGGCCGGCTTGGAGAATCTTAGCGCACGTCTTGGACGTACTAGCATGACCACCGTATGGTGCTGAGTGGCATTGGGAAATGATATTTTCTATTTCTTCCTCTGGGACACAGCGACGATATATGTTGTCGGCCCCTCTCTTGAAGAGTAGGGGTTCGTCCCAATAATAGTGTTTCAGATCGTAGAAGAATTTCTTCTTTTGCTGATAAGTAAGATCCGGTGGAAGCACGCCAGCAGCGAGGTAATTAACGATGTCAGCATACCAAGGTAATGTGACTTGGGCATAGACGGCTTCTACGACTTTTTTGAATTCTGGATCTTCCGAGATTGAATTGGGCATGTCACTTTCCAATTTGGCTATCAGACGTTCGTACGGGAAATCATCATTTATCGGTACTGGTTCATGTTTGATGCCTTCTATTCGGGATAAGTGGTCCGCAACAACGTTCTCGGTTCCTTTTTTATCTTTGATTTCTAAGTCAAACTCTTGTAGTAGCAGGATCCATCTCAATAGTCTTGGTTTGGAATCCTTTTTGCTTATTAGGTACCTTATGGCAGCATGGTCTGTGTATATTATAATTTTTGCTCCTACTAAGTAAGAAAGGAATTTGTCAAGCGCAAATATAACTGCTAGAAGTTCCTTTTCTGTGGTAGCGTAGTTAATTTGGGCAGGATCTAAGGTTCTACTGGCATAGTAGATGGCATGGAGTTTCTTGTCCTTCCTTTGTCCTAGAACTGCGCCTACAGCGTAATCACTTGCGTCGCACATGATTTCAAACGGTAGTCTCCAATCGGGTGGTTGCATGATTGGTGCGGTGATAAGGGCTGATTTCAATGTTTCAAATGCTTTTAAACAGTCGTCGTCGAAGACGAACTCAGCATCTTTCATTAACAGGCCGGTCAGAGGTTTTGTGATTTTCGAGAAATCTTTTATAAATCTTCTGTAGAAACCGGCATGTCCTAGAAAACTCCGTATTTCTCGTACGGATTTTGGAGGTTGGAGATCTTTTATAATCTCTATTTTAGCTTTGTCTACCTCAATCCCTCTATCTGATATGACATGTCCCTAGAACTATTCCTTGTCAGACCATAAAATGGCATTTCTCCCAATTTAGGACGAGGTTTACTTTTACGCAACGTTCTAGTACCATTTCTAAGTTTTGTAAGCATCCTTCGAAACTTTGTCCACATACCGAGAAATCGTCCATAAACACTTCCATAATGTCGTCTATGAAATCTGCAAAGATTGCCATCATGCATCTTTGGAAGGTTGCTGGAGCGTTACAGAGTCCGAACGGCATTCGGCGGTAAGCAAAAGTACCGTAAGGACAGGTGAATGTAGTCTTTTCTTGGTCATCAGGATGGATGGGAATTTGGAAGAATCCTGAGTAACCATCTAGATAGCAGAAATATGAATGTTTGGCTAATCTTTCCAACATTTGGTCTATGAAGGGTAGCGGGAAGTGATCTTTGCGCGTAGCCTTGTTAAGCTTCCTATAATCAATACACATCTTGCTTCCAGTCACGACTCTTTTTGTTATTGATTCGCCTTTTTCATTTTTAACTACTGTGACTCCTCCTTTCTTTGGTACGACATGAACTGGGCTAACCCATTCACTATCGGAGATCGGATAGATGATTCCTGCATCTAGCAATTTCTTTACTTCATCTCTGACTACAGTGCTCAGGATGGGGTTTTGTCTTCTCTGATGCTCTCGAGAGGTTTTAGAGTCTTCCTCTATTGTAATTCGATGCATACAGATCGAAGGGCTTATACCTTTTAAATCGCTTATGTTATAGCCTAACGCGGTGGGGTACTTCTTTAGGACTTCTAATAACTTTTCGGTTTCTGGTTGTCCTAAGTCGGCGTTGACTATCACTGGTCTTTTTAGTTCATCGTCTAGAAATTCATATCTGAGGTTTTTGGGTAGTGTTTTAAGTTCTAAAGATGGGTTCTTCGGACCTGGCATATGGTTTGGGGTCAGTGCTAAGCTTTCGCTTAGGCTGTCGTCTTTATACGGTTTACGCCAATTGTCGTCTTCAGAAATGTCGGGTATTTGAATCTTTATTATTTCTGAATACGTGGTCTCTTCATTTCAAGTTCTCTTATGCATTCGTCAATTTCGTCTACTAAATAGCAGGTATCGTCTATTGCTGGTGCTTGTAAGAACTTGGTGAGAATGAACTCTATCTTTTCTTCTCCTACTTCGAATGTTAGCCTTCCTTTCTTCACGTCAATAATCGCTCTGGCTGTAGCTAGGAACGGTCTTCCTAGGATAATTGGGGTTACAGCGTCCTCCTTGATGTCCATGATTATGAAGTCGGTTGGAATGTAGAATTGTCCTATGCGTACTGGAACGTTTTCCAGTATTCCGACGGGGTATTTTACTGATCTGTCAGCTAATTGTACGGACATTTTGGTTGGCCTGAGGTCTCCCATATTCAGCTTTTTGCATATAGATAAGGGCATAACACTGATACTGGCTCCTAAATCGCATAGAGCTTTGTCTATTACGAACTTTCCTATGACGCAGGGTATGGAGAAACTACCTGGGTCTTTTAATTTAGGAGGAATGCGGTTTTGAATAATAGTGCTACACTCTGCAGTAAGTGTAACTGTTTCGTTATCCTCGATCTTTCTCTTATTCGACAGGATCTCTTTAAGAAATTTAGCGTATGACGGCATTTGAGTTATTGCTTCTGTAAAAGGAATAGTAATATTCAACTGTTTAAGGAGCTCTACAAATTTCTTAAACTGTCCTGAAGTTTTAGAGTTTATCAGTCTTTGCGGATAAGGAATAGGTGGTTTATATGGCGCTGGAGGTGCTTGAGTTTTTTCACTTGCGGTATCCTCCTTCTCGTTGTCCTCCTTCTTCTCTAACTCAGATTCCTTTTCTGCTTGTTCAGTTGGTTTTTGTTGCATGGCTGAGTTTTCGGTCCTCGGATCGATCGGTTCGTCCAATTCTTTTCCACTTCTTAGTATCACAGCATTTGCTTGGCCTTTGGGATTCTGTTCGGGTTGTCCAGGAAATGTGCCAGCAGGTGCGGCAGCAGATGCTTGCTGTTGAGCCACTTGTGATATCTGAGTTTCTAACATTTTGTTGTGGGTGGCTAAAGCGTCTACTTTTCCTGTCAACTGTTTAATTTGCTCGCTAGTGTGTATGTTTTGATTTAGGAACTCTTTGTTTGTTTGAGCTTGAGTAGCTATGAACTTTTCCATCATCAATTTGAGGTTTGATTTCCTAGGTGCATTCTGAGCAGCTGGTTTCTGATATCCTGGCGGAGCAGTAGGCATTTGCAATGCATTTTCGCTTTTGTAAGAAAAGTTTGGATGATTTCGCCAACCTGGGTTGTAGGTATTTGCGTAGGGGTTTCCTTGAGCATAATTTACCTGGTCTGGCGGGATTCCGGCTAGCAATGGGCATTCGGGTGCATTATGAGTGGTGCTTCCGCATAACTCGCAATTTGGAGTTACTGCAGCGACAGTTGCAGTGGGGTTAACGGTCAGACTATCAATCTTCTGTGCTAGAGCATCTACTTTAGCATTGAACTTTTCAAGGCTACTGATTTCGTACATCCCACCTTTCGCTGTGGTTTTCTCAGTTGGAGTGCGTTCACCTCCCCATTAGCAATGGTTTTGTGACATGTTTTCTATTAATTGATAGGCTTCATCGTATGGCTTATCCATAAGTGCACCGCCCGCGGCAGCGTCTATTGTCAATCTAGTATTGTATAGAAGCCCATTATAGAAAGTATGGATTGTCACCCAGTCTTCTAGACCGTGGTGAGGACATGTTCTCATCATATCTTTGAATCGTTCCCATGCTTCGTAAAGAGATTCAGCATCTTTCTGTCGAAATCCGTTGATTTGAGCTCTAAGCATAGCAGTTTTGCTTGGCGGAAAATATCTCGCTAAGAAGACGTTCTTCAATTGCTCTCACGTCGTAACGGAGTTGGATGGTAACGATTGTAACCATGTCCATGCTCTGTCTCTAAGAGAGAATGGGAAAAGACGAAGTCTTATCGCGTCTGGAGTTACTCCATTTGCTTTCACTGTGTCTGCGTATTGTACAAACTTCGTTAGATGTTCGTTCAGATCCTCAGTTACGTTTCCTGAGAATTGGTTTTATTGTACAGCCGACAGCAATGATGGTTTCAGCTCAAAATCATTTCGGGTAATAGCTGGGGCAGCAATGCTACTTCTAGGCTCCATCTGAGATGGTGTAGCGTATGCCTTCAGCGGTTTGTTCGGAGGTCCTTCAGCCATCTCTGGTTCTTCTTCTTCTGATTTGGGAATGGGAGTGAGAGGTTCGGGAGTGTTATGTTTGAGTTGCTTGAGTTGGTACTCAATAATTCTACTTCTTAAATGTAAGAAGCGTTCTAGTTCTGCGACTGAAGGTTTTACGATATCGCTTTGCGGGCGATTTCTTGGCATACAATCGACAGAACTAGTAAAGGAAAAATGAAAATTGTTAACCTAGTCTATACGGCGTAACAGAAGGTTACACTATTGACTAAACGGGTCCCCGGCAACGGCGCCAAAAACTTGATCTTACCGCAGCTTTCGCTTGTTGGTTCGTATCTTAATTAATTTCCCACTTTCGTGGCAAAACTACTTTTAAATAAGTTCTCGCTTTCGCGACGAAGTTTATTCAGTAAATCAATTTTAAACACTCAGACCATAAATTACTTTTATGAAAAGAAAGTTTTCCAACCAGTGGTTATCAAATCCCATTCGAATTATTACTACATATCGATTACCTAAGTTTAGCTAGACATGGAATTGGGAAAAACAAAATATAAATAAAAATAATAAATAATAATTTGCATTATAATAAAACAGAAGTCGATCAAAATGAAAACCTGTAAATATGCCAATTGGCCTTTGGGCAGATCCTCCACAGATGTTGGCAGGATTCTGGTCTTTAGTGCCAATTTGATCGTACAGTACAATAGAAATTACAGAAGAGCGGAAATGGGAATAAGGAAAGGTAAAGAGAAATGAATACAAATAAAACTGGAAAGTAATTGCTCTGGAAAGTAAATTCGGCAGCACTTCGTGGTATGAATGCAACACCCTTTCTGAAGTCCTCTGCTTCCCTTTTTATAGAAGTGGAATCCCAACGGTTATCTCTGAGGATGATGGACCTTGAGGCAGATAATTTAGGGAGTAGTGGTCCACTCTGTGGGAATTGGAACTGCTCTTTTGACGTGTAATCTGAGTGGGGCGTTTTTGCCTGCATGACGATCGTCACAAGGTGTGACGGTCGTCACCCGTGTGACGGTCGTCATGAAGTTGTGACGGTCGTCACATCAGCAAAAACAACTTGCTGCGCTTTTCATTGTATTTTCACTCCTTTTTCGTCCATATTTCATCTGAGATTGCTTCTTTTCTTCATGTTGCCTTGTTTAGACGTGATCGTTGAATACCTGCAAAACATCAGACAAATATACGGAAATAACCCGAAATCGGATCGAAAACGGTTAGATTTTAGTTGAATTATGCATGAAAATATCTATATGATTTCGTGTTATCAACTATCAAGAGTTTGCTTCAATCATAAGATACCCGTGGTGGTGGGCTATTTTCTCAGGCAATATGATTGTTCAAGATCAAATTTTCTTGTGTTGAAATCCATTGGTTTATTAAGCAGTGTTCTATGAGAATTTTGGTTCAGAGATTCAGAGAATTATATCAAAGATCAAAATTGATGGCCGATGATTCAGTTGCAAGTTATTTAGTGGTTGATTTTTGAATCTATCCGTAATCAGGAGGTGTGTGGAAAATAGTCAAGTTGGTGTTACAACGAAATCGAGAGCTCATGGCTGATTGGAAAGTAAATATTTTGTTGAAAATGCTGATGGAATTGCTTCCTTTCGTGCACCAAAAAGCATTTGACACTTGTCCCTTTTTGTTCACCACAGAAACTGCACCAACTGTGTTATCTATCCCATTCTTTGAATTGTATGCCAGGGAACAAGTTGGATGGGTTACATTTTTAGTGGATACATGTTGAGTGTTTTCCAAACTTGATACGGCTACCCAGCCTGTTGCCATAGAAACAAGATAATTTACGGAGCCGGATTTCAAAGTTTTTGTCATCTGTTTCTGAATATTTTGGGGAGTCCTACGTGACATGCATAATGCTACCAGTATTTTTAAGTGCAGGTTTAAGGCCAAGATCTGCCGTTACTAATAGGCTTTCTACAATGTGTGTCTTACCGCTTCGGTTAGCTGGTGTTTTGAGTTCTCCTGGAAAACATGGACAGTTAGAAGGATATTTAAAGAAGCTGCTTCAAGAAGATAGTTCCATGCAAAATCGATCAACCAAGCACACTCCTGAGATTGTTATTGCTATCCACTTCATCTGCACACCTAAAAGAAAGTCTGATCTTTACTTTGAAATACAGGATGGAGTTATTCATGTATACCCCAATAGAAACTCCGAAGAAGAGTTTTTTCTTGTTGCCAATACAACTACATTTTTCACTGACATTCATCAGATATTTAGAGTTGTAGCAGTTGGGTGTCAGCTGGATTTGTCCTTTGGTTCACAAGTTGGATTGCAGAGATTTTTGCCTAGCATTGGGCATTGCAAACTGTGCTTAGAAGATGTGTTGGCAAGCTGCTGTTTGGTTCAACCAATAATGTAAGACTAGCATTGAAGATACTGTCATTGTAGTCCTCTACGACATACGCATACGCAATGTTCGACTGCTGCAAAAGATGATGGTTGTGTTGTAGCTCTGACAGATCAGTGGTATATTACATACGGGGAATCAGAATAGAAAAAGTTAGCTGCATTTCTTTCGGATGGTAGTTTATATGTTGTAGAGCTTCCATCAATTGAAACCTGGGAAGAACTAGAGGGGAAAGAATTCAGTGTTGAAGCCTCTCATACTAAAATGGTGTTCGGATCCATATTACATCTTGTATGGTGGATTCACATAAGCTGTTATTTGTTTCACATTATGGTTTTAGTCACAACAATGACTTGTTCGAAACATCACTCAATAAGGATGCACTTCCAGGCTTCTTTTTGCAGGAAATAGAACTTGAATATTCTGAGGATATTGTTCCAGGATTGCTGACATGTTCTGGCTAGCATGCAACAGTTTCAAAATAAAATATTCTTAAAGAGCTTGTTATTGGCATTGCTACAGACCTACTAGTAAATATTCAGCATTTATGCAGTTTTCTGAGGGTAAAATCAAGGAGTATTTATCGAATGTGGGCACTGTTGGTGGATCTCTAGAGCAAGAATTTCAAGGATTTTCTGTAGTCTGCCCTTGGATGGGTGTAGCATTGATCGGAAGAGCTGGCCAGTCAAAACCAATGCTTTTTGGACTGGATGAGATAAGCAGTGGATTGAGAAACGAGCAGATTAACTTGACTATGTTCTCGTGGATACACCTTGTGCGGAAAATCCCACCACTTTTATGAGCAACATGATTTATGCTTGCAATATCCTCTATAAGACAAGGTTACTTCTCATCTTGACATTCAACAAGGTCGATGTAGTAAAACATAAGTTTGCCTTGGAGTGGATGAAAGATTTTGAGGTATTCTAAGCAGCAGCAAGTTCAGATCAGTCATACACGTCAAATTTAACTCAAAGCATTTTTTTTGGCACTAGATGAATTTTACAGTAATTTAAGATCAGTTGGAGTTTCTACAGTTACTGGTGAAAGAATTGAAGACTTCTTCAAAGCTGTTGATGCCAGTGCAGAGGAATACATGGCTTGTTGTTTGATGTACCGTGGTGATGTTGTGCTTAAAGATGTGAATGCTGCTGTTGCAACCATCAAGACCAAAAGGACCATTCAGTTTGTTGATTGGTGCCCAGCTGGGTTCAAGTGTGGTATCAATTATCAGCCTCCAACTGTTGTTCCTGGTGGTGATCTTGCTAAGGTTCAGAGGGCTGTGTGTATGATCTCTAATTCTACAATGTTGCTATGATGTTTCAAAAGATGGAATTTTGGAAGTGAACTGATCTCTATGATGGAAAAGAATAGAATAAGAGCAAGTTTCGACAGCAGAGTGCATCGCAGCACGGTGTCATCAGCTCCATCATATAGTCGCCAACATCGGCAGAAAGTTGAAGTGTACGAGGAGATTCTCCGTCGTTTTAATGATTCCGGCAATGAAGAAGCTTTGCAGCCTGGATTCAACGATCAGCTTTGGACTCACTTTAACCGTCTTTGTACACGGTATGCGACAGAAGATGTTCTTATACACAAGAGGTTACTTCATTTAGCACATGATCCAGCTAACATGCCTTCAATTGAAGTTCAGCTTCATTCCTCATGTGATGGAAACTCAGCTGACTCTTTTCAATTAAATGATGTCCAAGATAGATTGTTGAAGATGATTGAAAGTAAGAATCACAACAGCCTTGTTATTGTACCGTTTGGTGAAGAAGTTCAATCGAATGCTCAAGCAATTGCGACAGATAATACGGTATCTGATAACTCTGTGTTGGTAATTCCTCGTTTGAAGATTGCAAAAGATTTCTGCCAGGTTTGCTGAAAAGTATGACTTTTTAAATGGGATTGAAATTAGAAGAACACGGCGTGAACGCTTAGCAGCGGAGAAAGTATGCAATATCTGTCAACAAAACTTGATTCCTGATAAAGATGTAGCAACATTTTTTAATTTGCGAAATGGTAGAGGAAGAAAACAATCTGGTATATGAAATATTAAGGTCTTGCGAGAGTGACTCATACCGTAAATCCGAAAAGGACTCTGGTGTAATCATACCTTCAAATCCACCTATTGGTCTTAAAATGACATCCATTGGAAGTTCGAAATTCATTCAAGAGATGTTCTGGAGAGTTAGTGCGCAGTTCACGACTATGTCCAAACAACTTCAAGTCAGGTTGCAAACACTACATGCAACAAGCTACAAGCCATTTCCAAACAGCAGATTACGAAACAATTCTCAGAGACCAATTTCACAGTATTTAGAAAGAGGCAGGTGGTTAGATTGCAGTGCTCAGTAAAAACAGTTGGTGAAGATAGTGTCGGTAGCTGGAGAGCCAATCCAGAGGTTAAGTGCTTGCTTGTTGGAAGGGCTTAGAGCAAAGTTGGAATCATCCGGAATCTTAATCTACAATGCCTTGAAATGCAAACAACCAGCAAAACCGGAATCTGGTGAAATAACAATAATGCTATCTGAATTGAATAATAACTGTGATTTATTTGAAAAAAGTCAGACTGAGGTTTTAGAACATGAAATCCAAGAAAAAGTGGAAGTAAGCCATATTAAAAGTTTTACCAGACTGCTGTACAATTTTTCAGCCGAGCCACTTGCAATAGGGTGAACACAAATTCATCACTTATCCAAGCCATTACAAGCCATGTTAATATAATTCCAGCTGTGACACTCCAAGCTGACCCCACAAGCCTTTAAAGTTTCTTTTAAGCCATGAGCCAATTGCAAAAAGTGATTACACACATGAGCTATAAAGAGAAAATCAAAACGACATGAAGTTTGGTCAGCAAAATATCACGCACAACGCATCAAATGAAAACGCAAAAACAAAGATCAAAACGGCAGCAACAATATTCAAATTGAAATCACTCTCCCTCACTCTCAATCTATAAATACAACCCACCTCTCATTTGTTTTTTCAAGCTTTTCAAGCCAAAAAATCTCTGCTAATTTTCTTCCTCAATTCCTCACTATGAAACCTTTTGCTCACATTTTCTTCTCCTACTTCCTTCCACCAAATTAACTTCAATTAACCTCAAACAGAGACCAATTTCGAACCAGAATTCATTCAGAAGAAGAAGAGAAGCAAGAGGAAGTTTGGATTGATTTCTTACCTGTGACTTTGAAGGTAGTTCAATGGATCTTGTTTTCTCGATTCGAGTTCGTCATTGCATATTTCCTTAAATTGTTTATACTGTTATGAAGAGCTCTTGATTCCGATCATAACCGTGTTGGTTTCGCGTCCCGCCGCGTTGATTTGAGCAAGCTTCAAACTTATGGCTATGGTGTGAATAGTGTCGCGTGAGAGTTTGAAGAAGAAGTTGTTTCTGTTTTCTTTTTTTTCTTTCTCTTTTTCCTTTTTATTTTTTTTTCTTTATTTCATTATTTTGTAAGCGTGGACTTTTCCACTTTCTTTCTTTTTATTTTTATTTTAATCAATGTGTATTTTAATTTCATTTTTGAAAAAAAGCTCTTAAAAAATTATTTGAAAATATTTTGATTTGGATTAAGTGTTGGTTGTTTTGGACCTTGAATTTGGATAAGATCTCATCAATATCAATGGACTTTGGGTGTCGATTTTATCCACCAAGAGAGGTGATTGATATTGATGATGATTTAATCGATTTAAGATTTAAATTGAGGTTTCTTTTCATTTTAATTCTCTTTCTTCTTCTTCTTTTATTTTGATCGATGAAATCTATGGATCATGGATTATTGATTATCAATGTTGTTTAATCTTCATTATTTCAAATCTATGGACGAATAATCATTGAGATAATTCTCCGTACTTTGGGATAGTGATAGATTACCTTTGATTAATTGATTAAAAATCTTGATTATGATGAGATCACCACCTTTTTTTCTTTTTGTGTGGCATGTTTTAGGAGAGTGATTTACATATCACTTCTCTAACATGTGTTAACACTAACATTTTATTGACCGGCCTCAGATAGTCGTGGTTTCTACATAAACCCGATTACGATTGCTTAACATAGTCGCTAAAGTGTCCCTTAATCGGAAAATGATCATTCGTGGCTCAAACTTATGTTTGAAAGTCCAAGTATGATTAGTTGCTTGTCTTAAGTCCACTACCTATGAAAATCATTGTTAGGAGGCTTTGATTCTATCAATCCTCTAATGAGTTTTCATTAACCTTGGTCTAAGTGCAAGAATTAATCATCATTGATCATATGTTCTAACCACTAACCACTAATTCACTAACAATATCCTTGTATAATTTTGTTTATATTCTCTTCTTACTCCTTATTTCTTTACTTTTATGTTTCCATGTTATCATTTCATATCATATCTTTGTTTATGTTTATGTCATTTCTCTTTTGTCCACTTGGATCATACCTTGTTCAAAACACTAATAAAGGATAAAAAATCTCTAAAAAACTTGGTGCTATTAACTTTATGGTTATGATCTTGGACTACTCTTAGACCTTGGACTTCTTGGACCTTTGGACTTAGAATTAGGACTCTCATTCCTATGCTTGGAGTATTGTGGATCTTAGCCTTTATTTGGCTCGTTCATTAGCTTATGCTTTAAATCGGATGGAATTCTTTTTTGCTTGCTATGGAGTGTGCTACAAGTCGGTTAGATCTTTCTTACCTCTAGCTCTTATTTTGGTTTCTAGGATAGTCACTTCATCTCCTCCCCTTCTTAAATTTTCAAAACTTTCTCCCTTTTTCAAAACCTTCTTGGTTTCAAACTTCAAAACCGCTTTCGCAATAAAACCTTGACTTTCGTCAAGTGATTTTTAAACTTTTGTTCTTCTTAATAAAAATCAATCAATGTTAATCATGCTTTGATCAATTTCAAAAGACATAAAGAAATACAAAAACTCATCAACTCTTTTTGTGCCTTTATGCACTTTTTCACTTTAAAACTTTTCATAAAGTTTAGACATGATTCATTTCTATAGTTGAGATGTAATTCTCTTATTCCCCATATTATTAAGACTTTGACATTTTCCACGTTGATGTTGAGTGATAGTCTTGTTGATAATCCAAGCAAATCCTCCATCTTTATGTGACGCAAATGTTGTCTTAATACTCGTGGGTGAATAGTCGCAGTTTTCTCCTTAAAATGACGACTTGTCTTTACATCTAAAATCAATCAAAACCAACAAATTTTTGTCAATTGTACCAGGAACTATGGGGTTTTGATCCTATATTGCACTTTGTGGGTACGTAGGCATGAGGCGATAAGTCTCTCCAAACACAAAAATCTAAAAAATAATTCTCTTCTCATCTCCCCAATCTATTTTCAAACAAACCATTTTCAAACCAAAAAACGTAAATATTTCAAAGGGATCCTATAGAGTACTATAGACGTTTTGGGTGCTAACACCTTCCCATTGCGTACCAACCCCCTTACCCCGATCTCTGTTTCTTGTTCTTGTTTTAGAACTCTTTGGTTTTGTTCGCTCTTTTTCCTTTCCTTTATTTGGATGAAATAAAAATGCGGTGGCGACTCTTGTTCTTTTGAGTTAAGCTAATCAATAGCTTACACTCACGATTTTTTACCGCTACAGAAAAGTGGCGACTCTGCTGGGGAGCATTTAGGTTCCTAATGGGTTTCGCCTACTTTGATTTATTTATTGTTTTTTGTATGACTTGTTTGTTATTGATTGTTCTGTTTTGGTGCCTGGTAATCTGTGTGGTGAGATAAGTCCTATACCCGGACTTGAGTGCACTTATGATAGGAGGGTGGTATAGTCTTGTTGGCTTACGTGGAGTAGTCCTTACTAAGCTGACTTGAGATCCCCCGCTCGGTGGAGGCCCTTTTGGAATTACTGATGTCTTACGAGTAGTCGTAATTGATATTACTTTTTCCGACTGGGAGCCTGAGAAGCTGAGGACCTTAGAATCCTTTAACCCATCTTGGCCTTCTTAGGACGTGGTGCGGTGGCTGTTCAGGTGTAGACTTGAATTAGTCGTTACGCGATACCACACTCAGATGAGTTTCTCTTGAGAATATTGTTGGCCGACGAGTAGTCGTTTAAGCCGATAATATCCAAAAGATGGAATTATGACTCTGGGAACTTTTTAGAACCTTGTTCTACAGGTGATGATATAACCATAGTACATACCATTGTGGGTTGGTTGGTTCTTACCTTTGGCTCCATGCTCGTGCCGAACCTTTGAACCTGTGTGCTTTGTATGTCTTGTTTGTGGGTGTTGCATCTTGCACTCATGCATTCATGAGCATTGTGTTTCAGTTGGTTTTTAAGGATCTCAGAGATTTTCTTTTGCAAACATCGCAGATATTGTTGATTATGGACATTGGAAGGAGAAACACTCAGAAGTACAGTTTTCGGGCTCCTGATCTTACAGAGTTGAGAAAGCTAGTGTCCTTGGTAGATGATCGTTCAGGCTTCTTATCTCGTTATGGGAGACTTTTATTTGTTCTTTCTACCAATATTGAAGACGGAATTCTGAATACCCTTATGCAGTTCTATGATCCTATTTACCGATGCTTTACTTTTCCCGATTATTAGCTCATGCCGACCTTGGAAGAATATGCTTATTTGTTGGGTGTACCGGTTTCTGATAAAGTTCCGTATACTGGTTTGGAGGAAGCTCTTAAGCCTCAAGATATTGCTGCAGCTACCCATTTGACGAAATCGGATATTGATGCAAATCTAAAGACTAAGGGAGGCCTCAAGGGTTTGACTTCTAAGTTCTTGATTGAGAAGGCCACTTTATTTGCTGACATTGGTCGCACATTGGCGTTTGAGGCTATATTTTCTTTACTCATCTACGGGCTAGTCTTGTTTCCTAATGTTGATAATTTTGTGGATGTTAATGCTATTAGGATTTTCTTGATTGGGAACCCTGTTCCAACTTTGCTTGGTGACACTTATTTCTCCATCCATAGTAGGACTTCTAAGGGAAACGGTACCATTGTTTGCTGTCTACCTCTGCTGTATAATTGGTTCGTTTCACACTTACCCCAGACATCTGCTTTTAGGAAAAACAAGGATTGTTTAAGGTGGTCTCAAAGGATTATGTCTCTTACGCATGCTGATATCACTTGGTCTTCTTCGGTTTATGAAAATGTCCAGATTATTGATAGTTGTGGAGAATTCGCCAATGTTCCTCTTCTTGGAATACAAGGAGGAATTAACTACAACCCGAGTTTAGCTCGCCGTCAGCTGGGTTATATGTTGAAGGATAGGCCTAAGAATATTTTATTAGAGGGTTTATTCTTTCAAGGAGGGGATGATTCTCTTGGTTTGAGAAGAAGAATGGCTCATGCTTGGACTAAGATTCACAGGTTGGATAGAGGGGGGCTTGGAAGACAAGTTTTCATTTCCTTGGAACCTTACACGCTTTGGGTGAAGAAGAGGGCTATGGAGTTTAAGATGCCTTATCCTATTGAGAAACCCCTGACTACAGTGATCTCTACGCCACTCCCTGTTTCTTCTGATGATGTGAAGACACTTCAAGATGCTTTGGCTAAGATGAAGGAAGAGAAAGAGATGTGGGAAAGTAAGTTTCTAGCTTCTGACAAAGAGAAAATGGAATTGCAAAAACAGATAAAAGAGAAAGATGACTTGATAGAGTTACTTGAGCGGCGCACTGTGAAGAGGCATGCAGAGGATTTATTTTCCTCTACTACTCCATCATCACATCCTCCTACTTCTGGTGCTTGGAAGGGTATTGTGGATCAGCTTGTGCTAGAGAAGATCACCATGAAGCACAACTATGAGAAAGAGATTAAGAGACTCCGAAGGAAGTATCAGCTCGGATTGTCATCAGATGTTCCTTAGGACCAAGCTTTTTCTTATTTTGATATTATTGTATCTTGTACTTCCAAGTGTAACTCTTTCCAATATTCAATGAAATGAGATGTTTAATCAGTATTTCAAAAAGTGTTATTTCTGTATGATGTTTGTAATTGCTTATATCTTAAAGATCCTTGAAAACAGATTGAAACATTTGCATCTTGCATTTGCATTCGCATCATTGTGCATTTTGTTGTTCCTTTTCTAGGTGTCTGATGTGTTTCTTTTGGTCTTCATTCAGTCAAGCTGTCGCATCACTACAACACTCGGGCTAACTCCAAGAAAAAGATGGATCATTTACAGCAAGAGAATCGCGAGCTCCGTGAAGAGGTGACAACCCTTAAGGATAGTTTGGAAAGACTGACTGCCGCAATGGAATCTCTGGTGGCTGCTCAGAATCAGCCACCAATACCTCCTCCTTCTCCTATCTAAAGAACTGTGATGAGATCGGATCGACGCCCATTTTTGTGGCCCCGCTTAATGCTTCTCAATATCATATGCCTGCTGGCTTTCCTTAGGGCATGCCTTTCAATTATGTGCCAGAGGGATATCAACCTCCTATTTCTGAAGGTCCAAGAGTGTCTGTTGTCATGGTTGTACCACCCCTTGTGGTTAATGTTGTTCCTAATGCTGAAATTCAGTTGTTCCTACCATCATACCTGTGCCACCGCCTGTAACTCACGCTATGCCTTATACTGAAGAACAAATTTTCCACACTGCTTCGAGCGAGAGTTTGGATGTTATGGATCGAATAGATGACTTTCAAGATCAGTTTGCTGAAATGCAGAAAGAAATCAGGCTTTAAGGGGAAAGGAGTTATTTGGAAAGAATGCTCATAAGCTTTGCCTTGTTCCAAATGTGAAGATTCCCGCCAAGTTCAAAGTTCCGGATTTTGAGAAATACAAAGGGAACACTTGTCCGCAAAGTCATTTGATCATGTATGCTAGAAAAATGTCTACCTATACTAACAACCATCAGTTGTTGATCCACTATTTTCAAGATAGTCTTACTGGTGTTGCGCTGAAGTGGTATATGGGACTCGATAGTACACAAATCAAGACATTCAACGATCTTTGTGAAGCTTTTGTTGGTCAGTATAAGTATAATCTTGATATGGCGCCAGACCGTGATCAGCTTCGCGCAATGTCTCAAAAAGAGAAAGAAACTTTTAAAGAATATGCGCAGAGATGGCGTAAGATTGCAGCTCAGATAAGCCCTCCGCTTGAAGAGAAAGAAATGACCAAGATTTTTCTGAAGACTCTGGGTCCATTTTACTATGAAAGGATGGTTGCGAGCGCTCCTAGTGATTTCACGAAAATGGTTAATATGGGGATGAGATTAGAGGAAGCTGTCCGTGAGGGACGTTTGATAAAAGAAGGAAATTCTAGAAGTACAAAAAAGCCTGGTGTTGGGTTCCCTAAGAAAAAAGAGGGAGAAACTAATGCTATATCTCAGGAAAGGTCTAGAAGACGCAGAGTTGTGAACAACAATGGTAGTCGTCATCAGCAACAAGTAGCATCTGTTACGCCTGTTATCAGTAACACCCCTACCGCTCAAGCTACTTCAAGTTATCAACACGTTTCCAAGAGAAGACAACTCAACAAGGTCGTACACAGAGGAAAACACAATTTGATCCCATTCCAATGACGTATACCGAGCTATTTTCGGCTTTAATAAAGAAGAATTTGGTTCAACCTCATGATCTGCCGGCTGTTCCAACTGAAATTCCATGGTGGTATAAGCCAGATGCTCATTGCGCATTTCATCAAGGTGCCCCTAGACATGATATCGAAAATTGCTATCCTCTGAAACATGAAGTTGCAAAGCTCGTAAAAAGTGGTATTCTGTCTTTTGAAGATACCAACCCTAATGTGCAATCAAATCCGTTTCCTAATCATGGTAATGCAACTGTCAATATGGTATATGGTTGTCCTGGCACATACCGTATTTTCAATATTCGCTGGATTCGGAGATCGCTTGTTGAAATGCATGCTACTTTGAGTGAGTTCCATGATATTGAGCATGATTATGCCGCCTGTTGTATTTGTTCTATGAACCCTCGAGGGTGTGTGATTGTAAAAAGGGACTTACAAAAGATGATTGACGAGAATTTGATTCAGGTTACTGCAAACAGAAATGAAGTTGAGAACGAGGTGAATGTCATAGTCCCACGTTTCAATATTCCTGAGCGAGTTGTAATTTCTTACAATAGTCAGAAATCTGCTGTGACGCCTTTGGTTATCCGTTTGCCTGGCCCGACACCGTATGAGTCCGATAAAGTCGTTCCTTACAAATACAATGCTACTATGTTAGAGGATGGAAAAGAGGTTCCCATTCCTTCTCTTCCCTCAGTTGTGACTATTGCTGATGTTGGACGTGTAACCAGAAGTGGTCGAGTATTTGCTAATGTGCCCTCAAAGACAAGTGAAGATACTGTGAGTAAGCAAATTCAGTTGAAGACTTCTGTGGAGTCTGGTCAATCAAGTGATGTAAGTCAGAAGTCAGATAATGATGAGGTATTGAAATTGATCAAGAAGAGTGAATATAATGCGGTGGATCAACTATTACATACACCGTCAAAAATATCTGTTGTATCTCTGTTAATGAGCTCTAAGGCTCATCGTGAATTGTTGCAGAAAATATTGGAACAAGCTTATGTAGATCATGATGTGACTGTTAACCAGTTTGATAGCATTGTTGCCAATATCACTGCGTGTAATAATCTAAGTTTTTATGATGAAGAGTTGACCGAGCATGGAAGAAATCATAATTTGGCTCTCCATATTTCCATGAATTGCCAGGAAGACGCTCTATCCAATGTGCTGGTTGATATTGGGTCATTGTTGAATGTGATGCCAAAATCTACTTTGTCCAGATTATCTTATCAAGGTACTCCTATGAGGTTCAGTGGGGTCATTGTGAAAGCCTTTGATGGATCGAGGAAAACCGTGATTGGAGAGGTTGATCTCCCTATCAAGATTGGTCCGTGTTTTTTCCAGATCACTTTTCAAGTCATGGATATTCGTCCTGCTTACAGTTGTCTTCTAGGACGCCCATGGATCCATGAAGCTGGAGCTGTTACTTCGACACTGCACCAAAAGTTAAAATTCATGCAGAATGGTAAACTTGTTGTTGGTGGTGGAGAACAGGCTATGTTGGTAAGCAATTTGTCGTCTTTTTCTTATATCGATGCAGAAGAGGATGTTGGAACTCCGTTTCAGGCTCTTTCTGTGGTTGATAAAGTTGTTAAGAAGGATGGGGTGTCCATGTCTTCTCTAAAAGATGCACAACATGTAGTGGATAATGTCCAAGCTAATGGATGGGGCTGAATCATTGAAGTTGCTGAGAAAAAGATAGAGCTGGTTTGGGTTTTACATCTGGTTCAACCCGAAATGAGCTGAAGAGTATTCATGAAGTTTTTCGAAGTGCTGGGTTCATCCATTGCAAAGATCATTCTACAGCTGCAATTCTTGAAGATGATCAAGAGGAAGAAATGCCCAACTTTGTGACACGTGGATTGATATGCCAGAATTGGATTGCTGTTGATGTTCCTACTGTTGTTCATGTTTCAAAGTAATTTGTTTTTGTTTCTTTCAAAAAATCCTTTCACTCTGCCCAAGGTGAAAGTGAACTTGTGAGGGTTTTGTTTCAACTTTTATCATCATCAATAAAATGTTTTTCTGTTTATCCATATGTTGTTTTCCTTTTTTGCTTTATTTCTGAAAAATGGTAACATAAAAAACCGAAAAAGTATAATAATGTCATAATCATTCTTATCTGCATAATATTTTCATTTTTTTTGTTCATATTCTAAAATCAAACATAAATCCTTGTGCAGATTGATTGTTAAACCCATTGGAAACAATGACCATATGCCCTCTCTCAACTTTGAGTTCCCTGTGTTTGAAGCGGAAGAGGAGGATATTGAAGAAATTCCTGATGAGATTTCTCGATTGCTTGAACACGAGGAAAAGGCCATTCAGCCTCATGAAGAGCCGGTGGAATTGGTTAATCTGGGTTCTGATGATGATAAGAAAGAAGTCAAGATTGGGGCACTGCTTCAGTCAGATGTTAAGAAGAGGATGGTAGAGCTTCTTAGAGAATATGTTGACGTGTTTGCTTGGTCCTATCAAGACATGCCTGGTCTTGATACTGGTATTGTGGAGCACCATTTGCCATTAAAGCCTGAATGTTCACCCGTGAAGCAGAAATTGAGAAGAACTCATCCTGACATGGCCGTGAAGATTAAAGAAGAGGTTCAAAAGCAGATTGATACTGGTTTTCTTGTGACTGTTGAATATCCTCAATGGGTGGCCAATATTGTGCCTGTTCCAAAGAAAGACGGAAAAGTCCGAATGTGCGTTGACTATAGAGATTTGAATAAAGCAAGTCCAAAAGATGATTTTCCACTACCACACATTGATTTGTTGGTAGATAATACTGCTAAGTTCAATATCTTTTCATTTACGGATGGATTTTCCGGTTATAATCAAATAAAGATGACACCTGAGGATATGGAAAAAACAACATTCATTACACCCTGGGGAACATTCTGTTACAGAGTGATGCCCTTCGGTTTAAAAAATGCCGGTGCAACGTACCAGGGAGCTATGA